>BPLR01012475.1:0-77847 GCA_021605095.1 Caerostris extrusa
AGTTACGTATTGCTTCATTTACAATTGCTCCCTCCTTGCTTTGAAACGAAAGAAAAAGGGGTTTTATTGATGGCCGCCTTTACATATAACAACAACAAAACAGGGGCCTTCAAATCTCCGGTAATATGACCAAAAACAAAAATATGGGTAAAATTGTGCCGGAGAAAAGAAAGATTGAAAACAACATGCCGTGAATAGTTTATCTCTAATTTTATCTTTATTCTACCCAAGTTGCTTTGAAAAATGCCTATGCGTTAACCTATGCGTTAATCAATAGAAGGATAGAGGGCACATATAATTTTTCTGTTCTGCTTAGAAAAATGATTGAATACTCCGTTGTTCCTGCAGTTTAACTTTTCAGTTACCCATATGCTGAAGAATGAAATAAAACGAAACCTTGTGTCAAGAAAAGATTCAGCCGTCGCTAACAATCTGCCGAGCAATTGACGGGTGATGAGGGAGAAGGCGAACCACTTGGGACTCCGGGGTTTTCTGGGTTCATTCTTCTTGACGTGAGGGGGATAGAGGGACAGGGGGTTGTGCCCTCAAGATGAAGAGCTTAAATGGAACAGTTGTTAGAAGCTCAATCTGGAGTAGTGGACAATGGGGGGATGAAGGGTCACCCTCAGCGGAGTGTGAATGGTGTAAGCATGTGGAAAGGTTGCATGGCTGTGAAAATAAAGGAGGTAAAAAGTGCTGAACTATGTGAAACTGAATGCAGAAATCCTTAGAAATGATGGTGTGGAAAAGGATATTAGAATTTTGGGGAAGTGCTACACGCTTTTTCGATTACATTTTACATACTTTCTTTATCTTGCCTTTTTTTTCTTGCTTCTAAATTTTGAGTGTTTTGTATGTATACTATTTCTAAAGAAAAGAGTAGTGTTAAGTCCATTCGCATAGATTAGAAACTATAGATAGATTTATTTTTTAGATAGACCATTTACAAATTAAGCCCTTGCTTTTGAAACGAAAAGAAAAAAAGGGGTTTTATTGATGGCCGCCTTACATATAAAAACAAAAAAAATTAAAATCTCCGGCAATATTGACCAAAACAAAATATGGGTAAAAAATTACCGGAGAAAAGAAAGATTGAAAAACAACATGCCGTGAATAGAGTTTATCTCACTTTATCTTATTCTACCCAAGTTGCTTTGAAAAATGCCTATGCGTTAATCAATAGAAGGATAGAGTGTGCACATATAATTTTTCTGTTCTGCTTAGAAAATGATTGAATACTCAAGGTTCCTGCAGTTTAACTCTTCAGTTACCTATGCCGTAAGTCGAAACGAAAATCCTTTTGTGTCAAAGAAAAGATTCCGCCGTCACTAACAATCTGCCGAGCAATTGGACGGGTGATGAGGAGAAGGCGAACCACGGGACTCGGGTTTTCTGCCCATTTTTCTTTTGACATGGGGGATAGGGTGTGGGTGCAGGGGTGGGAGGGGAGCTCAGGATGAATAGCTTAAATGGAAGAAGAAGAAGCTTCATCCATCTGAGTAGTAGACAATGGGGATGAAAGTTGCAAATTCTTCAGCGGAGCATGGATGGTGTAAGCATGTGGAAAGGTTTCATGGCTGGGGGAAAACAGTGGAGGTAAAAAGTGATAAACTAGTGTGAAACTGAATGCAGAAAATCCTTTAGAAATGATGTGTGGTGTGGAAAAGGATATTAGAATTTTGGGGAAGTGCTACACACAACTTTTTCGATTACATTTTACATACTTTCTTTTATCTTGCCTTTTTTCTGCTTTCTAAAATTCTTGAGTGGTTTTGTATGCATAATATTTCTAAAGAACCGAGTAGCGTTAAGACCCTTCATAAAGATTAGAAAATATACTATAGATTTATATTTAGTTTTGTTGTCTTTTAATTTGCTTTTACATTGTTTTTATTCATATCAAGGAACTTTTATAACTATTCATAATTTGTTAGTTGAAGCGTTAAGATATTAAAAGAGCGGTATTAGCTATACATTCAAATAATGAAATCCACCAATTATCCGTGACTCGAATAGTCTCTTCTTAAATAATAGAGCATTATTCGCTTAATTGTTTTTTAGTTTTTTGAGGATAAATGCATTTTGACCATATATAATTGTCGTGATTTACTACACTTAGCAGTTGAAAACGCTGCCACAGTTATCTGTGGAAACAGAGTGAGGTAAAAGACGCTGTATTGTCAGTTTACTGTGATTTGGCTGGATTGAAAAAGCTCTTAACATACTTTCACATACTAAGCTACTAGGGAAAGACCTCTTGTGTACTAAATCAGCTCAAAGTGTCTCCACAAAGAAAAGGCTTTATGCAACTATGTACGGTAGTGCAGATGTGGAGTTTCAGCTTTCCTGCTTTCATTTTCGTGCCATGTGAAAATCTTCAAACAAAGATCAAATCGGACAATAAAGGGATACGTAAAATCCCATTAACTAGAGCAAACATAATCAAACTCTATTATTGAATGAAGGAGAGAGTTTGATATCATTGAAATAACAAGAATAAACAGGAATAGAAAATAATTTTTTAACTGGAGGAACTCTGAAGTATTCATTCATTTTTCTAATCAGAGCTGAAAAATTATATGTGCACACTCTTATCCTTCTATTTATTAACGTGTGGTTATTTTCATTTGGTTTTTCTTCAATTTATCTTCTTTTTCTTCCAAGGTATTGAATTTTTTTCCGTCTTCAAAAAGCGACCTCGGTAGAATGAGATAAAGGAGATAAACTTTATTCAAGGCATATTGTTTTTCCAATCTTTTTCTTTTCTTCAGCAGAATTTTACCATATTTTTGTTTTTTGGTCATATTACCGGAGATTTAATTTTTGTTTTTGTTGGTGTTACGTAAGACGGCCATCAATAAGGCACATTTTTTCTTTCTTTTGGAGTAAGAAGGCTTAATTTTTTGTAAATGAAAAGATTTAATTAATATCTGAAGGCTTTTTTCATTCCTTTATTCTTGCTATTTCAATGACATCAAAACTCTTCATCATTCAATAATGAGGTTTGATTATGTTTATTCGAAAATAATGTATTTACATATAATTTATTTTAGGATTTAATTATTTATTTGAAAGATTTTACCTTTTGGTAATAAAATATCAGGAAAGCTGAAACTCATTTTCTACCATTACAATTGTATAAGCATTTATTGTGGAGATACTTTGATTTATTGATTTATTTTTTGTTATATGTAAGTCGGCTATCAATAAAGTCCTTTTTTTTTTTAACTTTCTTTTGGAAGTAAGAGGACTTAATTTTGAAATAAAAAGAAAAAGATTTTAATTTGGCTTAGGGAAGGCTTTTTTTTCATTCCTTTATTCTACTTATTTCAATGATATCAAAACCCCTCCCTCGCTTTTCATATAATAATCAGTTTGATTATGCGTGTTTGCTTTCAAATTAGTAGATGTACATAACATTCCCTTTTCGAATTTAATTTTTTTTTGGAATTTTTTGTTTTTTGACGTACAAATGTAGAAATTTAATAACGTAAAAAATAAACATAGAAACGTAATAATTATTAATAATTCTGAAGATTAAAAATATTTTTAGCCTCATTTATCTTTAATGCTTTATTATCTGTTGAAGAGATTTTACACTTTGAAATTAAAGTAGCAATAGAGCTTCGTGATAGAAATTGTTAAATATCACCCAAACTAGCATGAAAAGACAACACTTTCAATCTTTCACTTTTATTGTATATGTTTTTTGAAACTAATGTATTTTCCAGTAAATCTACGTCTTTTAAATATTATAGGTAATTTATTCTCAAACATTAAAAAAATACAAAATTAAGGGAACAATTACATTATTTAAAAATTTAGTAGCAATACTCATTGATGGATATGTTACATTGAATGAATAAAACATTATTCTTTTATATGTTAACGCTTCAACTACCAAATTATGAAAAGTTATAAAAGTTTCTTTATATGAATAAGAACCATAAAAGTACATTTTAAAAAAATGGCAAAACAAAAAAAAAAAAAAAAAAAAAAAAAAAAAAAAAAAAAACAAAAAAATCCATAGTTTCTAATCTTTGCGAATGGACTTAACACTACTCTTTTCTTTAGAAATATTATGCATACAAAACACTCAAAAGAAATTTCGAAAGAGATTAAAAAAAGTGCAAGATAAAAAGAAAGTATGCTGAATGTAATCGAAAAAAAAGCGTGTAGCACTTCCACAAAATCCTAATATCCTTTCCACACCACACATCATTTTCTAAAGAATTTCTTCATTCAGTTTCATACTGGTTTAGCACTTTTAACCTCCCGTTGTTTTCACAGCTATGAAACCTTTCTACATGCTTACACCATCCATACTTCGCTGAGGAATTTATTACTACATCCCCCCATTGTCTACTACTCCAGATGGAGGCTTCTTCTTCTTCCATTTAGCTCTTCATCTTGAGCCTCCCTTCCACCCCCACCTTCCTATCCTCCTCACGTCAAGAAGATGGGGACAGAAAGCCGAGTCCCAAGTGGTTCGCCATCTCCCTCATCACCCGTCAATTGCTCGGCAGATTGTAGTGACGAAGAATCTCTTCTTGACACAAGGGTTTTCGTTTTGACTTCTTCGAGCATAGGTAACTGAAGAGTTAGCTGGAGGAACCCTGGGTATTCATTAATTTTCTAATCAGAGCTAAAAAATTATATGTGCAGACTCTATCCTTCTGTTTATTAATGTATAGGTTATTTTCCATTTCTTCGTCTTCTTCCAATTCATCTTCTTTTTTGCCAAGGTATTGAATTTTTTTTTTCCGCATTCAAAAAGCAACCTCCGTAGAATGAGATAAAGGGAGATAAACTTTTATTCACGGCATATTGTTTTTCCAATCTTTTTTTCTTCGGCGCAATTTTCCCATATTTTTCTTTGGGTCAAATTGCTGGAAGATTTAATTTCGTTTTGTGGGGTGTAATGTAAGCCGACCATCAATAAAGCCGCCTTTCTTTGTTTTTGTTTCTTTTTTCTTTTGGAAGTAAGAAGACTTAATTTTGTAAATGAAAATATTTAATTAATATCGAAGGCTTTTTTTTTCATTCCTTTATTCTTGTTATTCCAATAATATCAAAACTCTCCTCATTCAATAATGAGTTTGATTATGATTGCTTTACAAATTAGTTGATGTATACATAAAATTTTGTTTTCCAATTTAATTAGTTGAAGAGTTTGCTTATGGTATTAAACTCGGAAATGTATTAATTGTATTTTATTAATTTTCGGAAAATTAATAAAAAATACTTATTTATCTTTAATGCTTTAATATCTTGTATATGAGTATTGAATTTATAAATAAAAATAGGAATAGGTCTTGATGGGCTAATGACTAGTGCTTGGTATCACATGTATCGTGTTCGATCCCGCCGGTGACAGGGACGTGTGTAATGGCTCAGAATCCATTTTACGTAATGGGCTCCTTGTATAATATGATTAGAGCGAAAGGCTAGCAGTCCTATCCATAAGAAATCAGCGTCACGAAGCCAATTCAGACTTCTACCTACTGAGTGGGTTGCGGACCAATTGGCTAGTGATCGGCCCTTTGGTACCGCAGGCTGCTGGTTAAAATCCTGTGTATGCTATGGAGGTTTGTGAGTGGTTCTGAATCAATGTTAAACTGTAGACCATAGAGCGATAACCCCTCATTATCTTCCTCAGGTCAAGAAGATTGAGGGTAGAAAACCCTGAGTCCCAAGTGGTACTCTAGTAAAAATAAAATTAAAAATAAAATGTTGAAATTGCCAAATAACTCATCACCAATCACTAAAAACTACAGTATTTTGAATCTTTCATTTTGTATCGTGCATATGTTTAACAAGCTAAAGCATTTTTCAGTAAAACATATCAATTCAATATCTATTAATTTATCCCAAAAAAATTGGTAAAAAAAAACGGTTCAATTAAATGAATATATTTAAGAAATGAATAGCATTACGATTGGTAGATGTCATTATTTGAATGAATATCACAATATTCTTCAATGTATTAAAGCTTCAACTACCAAATTACAAAATGTTATAAACGATTCTTGATACCAATAAGAACTATGAAAGCAAATTAAAGAAATGGTAAAACTAAAAGTAATCTATAGTATATTTCTAATCTTTGTGAATGGACTTAACACTAGTCTTTCGTTCAGAAATATTATGCATACAAAACACTCAAGAAATTTCGAAAGAAGAAAAAAATGCAAGATAAAGAAAGTATGCTCAATGTAATCGAAAAAAGCGTGTAGCACTTCCCCAAAATTCTAATATCCTTTTCCAAACCACACATCATTTTCTAAAGATTTCTTCATTCAGTTTCATACTAGTTTAGCACTTTTACCTCGCGCTGTTTTCACAGCCATGAAACTTTTCCACATGCTTACACCATCCATACTCCGCTGAGAATTTATTACTTCATCTCCCATTGCCTACTACTCCAGATCGAGGCTTCTTCCTCTTCCATTCAAGTTCTTTATCTTGAGCTTCCTATCCACTCCCTACCCTCTATCCTCCTCACGTCAAGAAGATGGGGGCAGAAAACCCGAGTCCCAAGTGGTTCGCCTTCTCCCTCATCACCCGTCCAATTTGCTCGGCAGATTGTTAGTGACGGCTGAATGAGCCATTTCTCGTCTTCTTCAATTTATCTTCTTTTTTTCTTCCAAGGTATTGAATTTTTTCCGTCTTCAAAGCGACCTCGGTAGAATGAGATAAAAGGAGATAAACTCTATTCACGGCATATTGTTTTTCCAATCTTTCTTTTCTTCAGCACAATTTTTACCATATTTTGTTTTGTTCATATTACGGGAGATTTAATTTTGTTTTTGTTGGTGTTACGTAAGGCGGTCATCAATAAGGCACCTTTTTTCTTTCTTTTGGAAGTAAGAAGGCTTAATTTGTAAATGAAAATTATTTAATTAATATCTGAAGACTTTTTCATTTATTTATTATTGTTTTTTTCAATGATATCGAAACTCTCTTCTCATTCTAATTCAACATTCAATAATGATTCAATTGTATAAGAGTTTCATTGTCGAGAGATTTATTAACGATTGTGGAGATAGTTTGAACGGTTTTTGTTTCTAATACAATGCTATTTCCTAGTAGCTTAGTCTATTGAAACGGATAAATATCTCATCCAACCAATCACTAAAAATTACAGCATTTTGAATATTTCACTTTATATTGTAGATATATATATATGAAGCTAAAGCATGTTTCCAGTAAATCATATCGATTAAATATTATAAATAATTTATACACAAAAATTTGAATAATTCAACTAAACGAATAATTATATTATTTAAAACAATATCAGCATTATGTATTGGAGGATATCACTATTTGAATGAATTGAATAATATTATTTAAAGTGTTAATGCTCCAACTATAAAAATTATGAAAATTTATAAAAGTTTCTTGATATGAATAAGCCCAACTATGAAAGCAAATGAAAGAACACGAAAAACAAAAAGAAATCTATAGTTTTTAATATTTTGAATTGACTTAACACAACTCTTTTCTTTAGAAATATTATGCATACAAAACACTCAAGAAATTTCGAAAGTAGGAAAAAAAAAATGCAAGATAAAGAAATTATGGTGAATGTAATCGAAAAAGCGTGTAGCACTTCCCCCAAAATCCTAATATCCTTTTTTCCACACCACACATCATTTTCTAAAGGATTTCTTCATTCCGTTTCATACTAGTTTAGCACTTTTTTACCTCCCGCTGTTTTCACAGCCGTGAAGCCTTTCCCCGTGCTGACACCATCCATACTCCGCAGAGGAATTTATTACTTCATCCCCCATTGTCCACTACTCCAGATGGAGGCTTCTTCTTCTTCCATTTAAGCTCTTCATCTTGAGCTTCCCCCTCACGTCAAGAAGATGGGGGCAGAAAACCCGAGTCCCAAGTGGTTCGCCTTCTCCTCATCACCCGTCCAATTGCTCGGCAGATTGTTAGTGACGGCTGAATCTTTTCTTGACACAAGGGTTTTCCTTTTGGCTTCTTTAAGCATAGGTAACTGAAGAGTTAAACTGAAGGAACCCTGGAGTATTCATTCATTTTTCTCATTAGAGCTAAACAAATTATATGCGCATACTCTATCCTTCTATTTATTAACGTATAGGTTATTTTCCATTTTTTTCGTCCTCTTACAATTTATCTCCCTTTTTTACCAAGGTATTGAATTTCTTTTTCGTCTTCAAGGCAACTTTGGTAAAATGAGATAATTGCAGATAAAATCTGTTCAAGGCATATTGTTTTACCATTCTTTCTTTTTATTCATCGCAATTTTTCCCATATTTTGCTTTTGTCATATTGCCAGATATTAATTTTGTTTTTTGTCGGGTGCTATGTACGACGACTATCAATAAGGCTTTTTTTCCCTTTCTTTTGGAAGTATGAAGACTTAATTTGTAAATGAAAAGTTTTAATTAATATCTGAAGGCTTTTTTTTAATTCCTTTATGCTTGTTATATAAATGATATCAAAACTCTCTCCTCATTCACTAATGAGCTGGATTGTGTTTTTATTTGTAAATTAATAGATTTGCATAACAATTGACTTTCGATGTAATTATTTGAATATTTTTTTTTTTGGTAATAAAATAGCATTAAAGCTGAAACTCAATTTCTAACATTACAGTTGTATAAACGTATCTTTTTGTGTATATATTTAAGTATTAACGACTGTGGAGTTACTTTAAAAGATTTTGGTTTTTAGTCAAAAATCTTTCCTAGTAGTTTAGAATATTGAAATTGATAAATATTTCATCCAACCAATCTCGTAAAACGACAACACTTAGAACATTTAACTTAATAATGTAGATATGTTTACTAAGCTACATAATTTTCCAGTAAGTCAGGCCAATTCTGAGCTCTAAATAATTTATCATCAAATATTGAAAAAAAAATAATTAACTGAATAATTTTATTATTTAAAAAAATTAGTAGCACTACGCATTGGTGAATGTCATTATTTGAATGAATAGAACACTATTCTTTATTGTATTAACACTTCAAGTACAAAATTATGAAAAGTTTAAAAGTTCCTTGATATAAATAAGCATAAATATGAAAGAAACGACAAAACACAAAGAAATAAACTAAAAAGAAGTCAATAATTTCTAATCTTTGCGAATGGACTTATCACTATTCCTTTCTTTAGAAATATTATGCATACAAAACACTTAAGAAATTTCTAAAAAGATAAAAAAAAAATTGCAAGATAACGAAAGTGCGCTGAATGTAATCGAAAAAACGTGTAGCACTTCCCTAAAACCCTAATATCCTTTTCCACACCACACATCATTTTCTAAAGGATTTCTTCATTCAGTTTCATACTAGTTCAGCACTTTTTACCTCCAGCTGTTTTTCACAGCCATGAAGCCTTTCCCCATGCTTACACCATCCACACTCCGCTGAGGAATATATTACTTCATCCCCCATTTTCTACTACTCCAGATGGAAGCTTCTTCTTCTTCTTCCATTTATGCTCTTCATCTTGAGCTTCCCACCCCCATCCTCCTCATCCGTCCTTGTCCTCCTTGCCCGTCCAATTATTATTTGAATTAAAATAACACAATTCTTTAATGTGTTAACTCTTCAAGTAACAAATTATGAAAAGTTATAAAACTTCCTTGATATAAATAAGCACAACTATGAAAGCAAATTAAAGAAAACCGACAAATATAAAAAGAAATCCATAGTCTCTACATCTTCCTCGCGTCAAGAAAGGGGCAGAAAACTCGAGTCCCAAGTGGTCTGCCTTCTCCCTCATCACCCGTCCAATTGCTCGGCAGATTGTTAGTGACGGCTGAATCTTTTCTTGACACAAGGGTTTTCGTATTGACTTCTTTGAGCATAGGTAACTGAAGAGCTAAACTGAAGGAACCCTGGAGTATTCCTTCATTTTCTAATCGGAGCTGAAAAAATTATATGTACACACTCTATCCTTCTATTTATTAACGTATTGGTTATTTTCCATTTATTCATCGTCTTCTTCAATTTATCTTTTTTTTTTACCAAGGTATTGAATTTTTTTTCCGTTTTCAAAGCAACCTCGGTATAATGAGATAAAAGGAGATAAACTCTATTCACGGCATATTGTTTCTCCAATCTTTCTTTTCTTCGGCGCAATTTTTACCATATTTTGTTTTGGTGATATAGCCGGAAATTTAATTTTGTTTTTTTGGGGTGTAATGTAAGGCGGCCATCAATAAGGCACATTTTTTGCTTTCTTTTGGAAGTAAGAAGAATTAATTTGTAAATGAAAAGATTTAATTAATATCTGAAAGGTTTTTTTTTTTTCTCTTTATTCTTGTTATTTCCATGATATCAAAAGTCTGTCCTCATTCAATAATGAGTTTGATTATGTTTGCTTCGTAAATTAGTAGATTTACATAACATTTGTTTTTTTCCAATTTAATTATTTGAAGCCTTTCTTTTTAGTAATAAAGGAGAAATTTAATAATTTTTGTTAATAATTCTGAAAACTAATAAAATATTTATCATCATTTATCTTTAATGCTTTGATATATTGCATATGAGCTTTACATTTAGAAATTAAAGTGGCAGTAGAGCTAGATGGTCGGAATTGTTAAATATCTCATCAAAACTATCATTAAAAGAGAACTTCGAAAGAAAAAAGAAGTACTTTGAATCTTTCACTTTGTGGTGTAAATAAGTTTGCAAAACTAATGTTTTTCTAGTAAATCACGTCATTTAAATATTTAAAATAATCTATCCTTAAATATTGAAAAAAATTAATTAAACGAATAGTTATATTATTTAAAAAAATTAGTAGCAATATGCATTGGTGGATTTCCTTATTTGAATGAATAGAAAAATATTCTTTTAATGTGTTAACACTTCAAATACCAATTCATAAAAAGTAATAAAAGTTTCTTGATATAAGCGCAAATATAAAAGCAATTTAAAGAAAACGACAAAACTAAAAAGAAATTCATAGTTTCTAATCTTTGAGAATGGACTTAACACTACTCTTTTCTTTAGAAATATTATGCATACAAAACGCTCAAGAAATTTTAAAAGAAATAAAAAAATTGCAAGATAAAGAAATTATGCTGAATGTAATCGAAAAAAAGCGTGTAGCACTTCCCCAAAACCCTAATATCCTTTTCACACCACACATCATTTTCTAAAGGATTTCTTCATTCAGTTTCATACTAGTTCAGCACTTTTACATCCCGCTGTTTTCACAGCCATGAAACATTTCCACATGCTTACACCATCCATACTCCTCAGAGGAATTTATTACTTCATCCCCCATTGTCTACTACTCCAGATGGAGGCTTCTTCTTCTTCCATTTAAGCTCTTCATCTTGAGCTTCCTCCCACCCACCCCTTCATCCCCCTCACGTCAAGAAAATGGGGATAGAAAACCCGAGTCCCAAGTGGTTCGCCTTCTCCCTCATCACCCGTCCAATTGCTCGGCAGATTGTTAGTGACGGCTGAATCATTTCTTGACACAAGGGTTTTCCTTTTGACTTCTTTAAGCATAGGTAACTGAAGAATTAAACTGAAGGAACCCTGGAGTATTCATTCATTTTTCTAATCAGAGCTGAAAAAATTATATGTGCACACTCCATCCTTCTATTTATTAACGTATAGGTTATTTTCCATTTCTTCGTCTTCTTCCAATTTATTTTTTTTTTTTTCCAAGGTATTGGATTTTTTTCCCGTCTTCAAAGCAACCTCGGTAGAATGAGATAAAGGGAGATAAACTCTATTCACGGCATGTTGTTTTTCCAATCTTTCTTTTCTTCATCGCAATTTTTCGCATATTTTTTTATTTTTTTTATGGGGGTGTTATATGAGTCGGCCATCAATAAATTCCCCTTTTTTTTTAACTTTTGGAAGTAAGAAAATTTAATTTGTAAAAGAAAAGATTTAATTAATATCTGAAGTCTTCTTTCATTTCTTTATTCTTGTCATTTCATTGACATCAAAACTCTCTCCTCATTCTAATTGAACATTTAATAATGAGTTTGATTATGTTTGCTTCGTAAATTAATGTATTTATAATCATTTATTTTCATATTTAATTATTTGAAGATTTTGTTTTTCGTAATAAAATAGCAGGAAAGCTGAAATACAATTTCTAACCATTACAATTGTATAAGCGTTTTTGTGGAGATACTTTGAAAGAGTTTGGTTTTTCATCGAAGTGTCTTTCCTAGTAGCAAAGAATATTGAAATTGATAAATATTTCTTCCAACCAAACTCTAAAAACGAAAATACTTAAAATATTTCACTTTATATTGTAGATATGTTTACGAAGCATAAGGGTTTTCCTAGTAAATCATGACAATTAAATATTCAAAACAATGTATTCTCTAAAACTAAAAAAAAATAATAAAAATAAGCGAATGATAATATTACTTCAAAAAATTAGTACCATTACGCATTGGTGGATAAAATTATTTGAATGAATAGAATACTATTCTTTAATATACTAACGCTTCAACCACCAAATTATAAAAAGTTATAAAAGTTTCTTGATATGAATAAGCACAACTATGAATGGAAATTGAAGTAAACGACAAAAACTAAAAAAAGAAATCCATAGTTTCTAATCTTTGCGAATGAACTGATCACGACTCTTTTCTTAAGAAATATTATGCATACAAAACACTCAAGAAATTTCGAAAAAGAAGAAAAAATGCAAGATAAAGAAAGTACGCTGAATGTAATCGAAAAGCGTGTAGCACTTCCCCAAAATCCTAATATCCTTTTCCACACCACACATCATTTTCTAAAGGATTTCTTCATTCAGTTTCATACTACTTTAGCACTTTTTACCTCCCGCTGTTTTCACAGCCGTGAAACCTTTCCACATGCTTACACCATCCATACTCCGCTGATGAATTTATTACTTCATCCCCCTTTGTCTACTACTCCAGATGGAGGCTTCTTCCACTTCCATTTAAGCTCTTCATCTTGAGCTTCCCACCCCCACCCCCACCCCTGATGCACTACACGTCAAGAAGACGGGGCAGAAAACCCGAGTCCCAAGTGGTTCGCCTTCTCCCTCATGACCCGTCCAATTGCTCGGCAGATGGTTAGTGACGGCTGAATCTTTTCTTGACACAAGGGTTTTCGTTTTGACTTCTTTAAGCATAGTTAACTGAAGAGTTAAACTGCAGGAACACTGGACTATTCATTCACTTTTCTAATCAGAGCTGAAAAATTATATGTGCAAGTCGTCCTCCTATTTATTAACGTATAGGTTATTTTCCATTTCTTCGCCTTCTTCCAATTTATCTTCCTTTTTTTTTTTAAAGGTATTGCATTTTTTTCCGTCTTCAAAGCAATCTCGGTAGAATGAGATAAAGGGAGATAAACTCAATTCCCGGCATATTGTTTTTCAATCTCACTTTTTCTTCATCGCAATTTTTCCCATATTTTATTTTGGTCATATTGCCGGAGATTTAATTTTGTTTTTTGTTGATGTTATATAAGGCGGCCATCAATAAAGCCCCCTTTCTTCTAGCTTTTTTTGGGAGTAAGAAGACGTAATTTGTAAATGAAAACATTTAATTAATATCTGAAGCTTTTTTTTTTTATTCCTTTGTTCTTGTTATTTTAATGATATCAAAAACTCTCTCCTAATTCAATATTGAGTTTGATTATGTTTGCTTCGTAAATTAATATTTGTTTTGCACTTTAATTGTTTTGATGATATTGTGTATTTAAATAACTAATATTTTATATTTTTTATTAATAATTCAGAAAATTGAAAAAAAAAAGTATTTTTCATCGTTTATTTTTAATTCTTTAATACCTTGTATAAGATTACTGTATTTATTAATTAAAGTAGGAATAAAACTTAATGGTCGAAATTGTTAGATATCTGACCAAAACTCTCCTTAAAAACGACAGCACATTGAATCTTTCACTTTGTATTGCAAATACATTTAAGAAAATTAAAGTATTTTTCCAGTAAATCACGTCATTTAAATATTTTTAAAAATTTATCCTCAAATATTAAAGAAAATAAATTAAACCAATAATTTTATTATTTAAAAAATAGAATAGCATTACGTATTGGTGGATATCATTATTTGAAAGAATAGAACCATATTCTTCAATGTGTTAACGCTTTAAGTACCAAATTATGAAAAGCTATAAAAGTTTCTTGATATGAATAAGAACAAACTATGAAAGCAAATTAAAGAAAATAACAAAACTAAAAAGAAATCCATAGTTTCTAATCTTTGCGAATAGACTTAACACTACTCTTTTCTTTAAAAATATTATGCATACAAAACACACAAGAAATTTCGAAAGAAGAGAAAAAAAAAATGCAATATAAATAAAGTATGTTGAATTTAATCGAAAAAGCGTGTAGCACTTCCCAAAATCCTAATATCCTTTCCAAAATCACTCATCACTTTCTAAAGGATTTCTTCATTCGGTTTCATACTAGCTTAGCACGTTTTACCTCCCGCTGTTTTCACAGCGATGAAACCTTTTCACATGCTTACACCATCCATACGAGCCATATATCCGCTGAGAAATTTATTACTTCATCCCCCATTGTCTACTACTCAGATGGAGGCTTCTACTTCTTCCATTTAAGCTCTTCATCTTGAGTTTCCTCCCACCCACTCCTCCATCCTCCTCACGTCCAGAAAATGGGGGCAGAAAACCCGAGTCCCAAGTGGTACGCCTTCTCCCTCATCACCCGTCCAATTGCTCGGCAGATTGTTAGTGACGGCTGAATCTTTTTCTTGACACAAGGGTTTTCGTTTTGACTTCTTTAAGCATAGGTAACTGAAGAATTAAACTGAAGGAACCCTGGATGATTCATTCGTTTTTCTAATCACAGCTAAAAAAATTATATGTGCAGACTCTATCCTTCCATTTATTAACGTATAGGCTATTTTCCATTTCTTCATCTTCTCACATTTCATCATTTTTTTTTTTTTTTTTTTTTTGCCAAGGTATTTTTTTCGTTTTCCAAGCAACCTCGGTAGAATGAGATAAAGGGAGATAAATTCTATTCACGGCATATTGTTTTTCAATCTTTCTTTTCTTCATCGTAATTTTTCCATATTTTATTTTGGTCATATTGCCGTAGATATAATTTTGTTTTTGTGGAGTGTTATGTTAGGCAGCCATCAATAAGGCTTCTTTTATTTGTAAATGAAATTTAAACTCCATTAATTTGTAAATGAAAAGGTGTAATTAATATCTGAAAGCTTTTTTTATTCCTTTGGAGTTATTATTTCAATGATATCAAAACTTTTTTCCTCTTTTAATAATGAGTTTGATTATGTTTGCTTCGTAAATTAATGGATTTACATAACGTTTGTTTTCCAACTAAATTATTTGAAGATTTTGTGTATGGTAATAAACTTAGAAATTTAATAATTTTTATTAATAATTCAGAAAATTGAAGAAAACATACTTTTCATAATTTATTTTTAATTCTTTAATATATTGTATAAGAGTATTACATTTATAAATTTAAGTAGAAATAGAGCTAGAAGGTCGAAGATGTTAAATATCTCATCAAAACTATCACTAAAAAGTACAACACTTTGAATCTATCACTTTTTTATATTGTACATATATATGTTTACGAAACTAAAGTGTTTTCCAGTAAATCACGTCAATTAAATATCCTAAATAAAAAATTGAGAAAAAGTAAATTAATCGAATAATTATATTATTTAAAAAAATAGTAGTATTACACATTTGTGGATTTTATTACTTGAATGAATAGAACACTATTCTCTATTGTGTTAATGCTTCAATACCAAATTATGAAAAATTATAAAGTTTCTTGATATGAATAAGCACAAACTATGAAAGCAAATTAAAGAAAACGACAAAACTAATAATTTTTTTAAATTTATTAAACGAATAATTTTTTTTTTTTTTAAATTAGTAGCATTACGCATTTTTAGATATCATTATTTCAATTAATAGAACACTTTTATTTAATGTGTTAACGCTTCAACTACTAAATTATGAAAAGTTATAAATGTTTCTTGATATGAATAAGCACAGCTATAAAAGCAAATTATAGAAAACGACAAAAATTAAAAGAAATCTATAGTTTCTAATCTTTGTGAACGGACTTAGCACTACTCCTTTCTTTAGAAATATTATGCATACAAATCACTCAAAAATTTCTAAAAAGATGAAAATAATTGGAAGATAACGAAAGTATGCTGAATGTAATCGAAAAATCGTGTAGCACTTCCCCAAAATCCTTTTCCATACCACACATCATTTTCTAAAGGATTTCTTCATTCAGTTTCATTCTTTTTTAGCACTTCTTACCTCCCGCTGTTTTCACAGCCATGAAACCTTTCCACATGCTTACACCATCCCTACTCCACTGAGGAATTTATTACTTCATTCCCCATTGTCCACTACTCCAGATGGAGGCTTCATCTTCTTCTTCCATTTAAGCTCTTCGTCTTGAGCTCCCCCCCCCCAACTTTCCCCACGTCAAGAAGAGGGGGCAGAAAACCTGAGTCCCAAGTGGTTCGCCTTCTCCTCATCACCCGTCCAATTGCTCGGCAGATTGTTAGTGACGGCTGAATCTTTTCTTGACACAAGGGTTTTCGTTTTGAGTTCTTTAAGCATAGTTAACTGAAGAATTAAACTGAAGGAACCCTGGAGTATTCATTCATTTTTCTAATCACAGCTAAAAATTACATGTGCAGACTTCATTCTAATTATTAATGTATAGGTTATTTTCATTTCTTCTTCTTCTTCCAATTTATCCTCTTTTTTTTTTTTTTTTTTTTGCCAAGGTATTGAATTTTTTCCCGTCTTCAAAGCAACCTCGGTAGAATGAAATAAAGGGAGATAAACTCTATTCACAGTATATTGTTTTTCCAATCTTTCTTTTCTCCATCGCAATTTTCCATATTTTGTTTTGGTCGTATTGTCAGAGATTTAATTTTTTGTTTTTGAGGGATGTTATGTAAGGCGGCCATCAACAAAGGTACTTTTTTCCCGTTTCTTTTAGACGTAAAAAGACTTAATTTGTAAATGAAAAGATTTAATTAATATCTGAAGGCTTATTTTTCTTTTATTCTTGTTGTTTCAATGATATCAAAACTCTCTCCGCATTCTAATTTAGCATTCAATAATGTTTGATTATGTTTTATTTGTAAATTAATGGATTTGCATAACATTTGCCTTCCGATTTAAGTTTAGAATATTGAAATGGATAAATATCTCATCCAACCAATCACTTAAAACGACAACACTTAAAATATTTCACTTGTTAATGTAGATATGTTTACTAAGCTAAATAATTTTAAAGTAAATCAGGCCAATTCTAAGTTCTCAACAATTTATCATCAAATATTGAAAAAAAAAAAAAATAAGTAAATGAATAATTTTATTTTTTAAAAAAGCAATGCATTACGTATCGGTGAATATCATTATTTGAATGAATAGAACACTATTATTTAATAGAGATATAAAGCAGCTTCAACTACCAAATTATGAAAAGTTATAAAAGTTTCTTGATATGAATAAGCACAGCCCTGAATGCAAAAAGAAAAAAAAAAATTTAAAAAACGACAAAACTAAAGAAGAAATTCATAGTTTCTAATCTTCCCGAATTAACGCTACTCTTTTCTTTAGAAATATTATGCATACAAAACACTCAAGAAATTTCGAAACATATAAAAAGAAAAAAAAGCAAGGTAAAGAAAGTATGTTGAATGTAATCGAAAAAGCGTGTAGCACTTCTTTCAAAATCCTAATATCCTTTTCCACACCACACATCCTTTTCTAAAGGATTTCTTCTTTCAGTTTCATACTAGTTGAGCACTTTTACCTCCCGCCGTTTTCACAGCCATGAAACCTTTCCACATGCTTACACCATCCATACTCCGCTGAGGAATTTATTACTTCATCTCCCCATTGTCTACTACTCCAGATCGAGGCTTCTTCTTCCATTTAAGCTCTTCATGTTGAGCTCTCCCGCCCCCCCACCTCATCACGTCAAGAAGATGGGGGCAGAAAACCCGAGTCCCAAGTGGTTCGCCTTCTCCCTCATCACCCGTCCAATTGCTCGGCAGATTGTTAGTGACGGCTGAATCTTTTCTTGACACAAGGGTTTTCGTTTTGACTTCTTTGAGCATAGGTAACTGAAGAGCTAAAATGAAGGAACCCTGGAGTATTCATTCATTTTCTAATCAGAGCTAAAAAAATTATATATGCAGACTCCCTTCTATTTATTAACGTATAGGTTATTTTCCATTTCTTCGTCTTCTTACAATTTATCTTCTTTTTTTTCTTCCAAGGTATTGAATTTTTTTTTCTGTCTTCAAAGCGACCTCGGTAGAATGAGATAAAGGGAGATAAACTCTGTTCACAGCATATTGTTTTTCCAATCTTTCTTTTCTTCAGCACAATTTTTTACCATATATTGTTTTGCTCATATTACCGGAGATTTAATTTTGTTTTTTGTTGGTGTTACGTAAGACGGCCATCAATAAGGCACATTTTTTTCTTTCTTTTGGAAGTAAGAAGACTTAATTTTTAAATGAAAAGACTTAATTAATATCTGTAGGCTTATTTGATTAATTTATTCTTGCTATTTCAAAGATATCAAAACACTCTTTTATTCTAATTTAACATTCAATAACGAGTTTGATTATGTGTGCTTTGTTAATTTAATCGATTTGCATAACATTTCTTTTACAATTTAATTATTTGAGGATTTTGTTTTTGGTAATAAACGTGGAAATTTAATAAATTTTATTAATAACCCTGAAATTGAAAAAAAAAAATATTTATCATCATTTAACTTTTATGCTTTAATATGTTTTATATATTTTTTTATTTAACTTTTTATGCTTTAATCTATTTAATATATTTTTACAAGAATTTATTTAGAGCTTGAAATATTGATATTTACTTGCATAAAACAAAAAAGAATTTTGATTTAAATATATTGTATATTTAAATAAGTATGATATTAGCTATGTTATTTCAGAGAATTGAGTTACGAAAAAAAAAAGTATTTATTCTTCTTCTTACGTTGAATCCACTTTAAATTGTATGTCCCGATCTAATTAGCTCAAAGTGTGCGCAAAATGACCGTAGAGCGACAAACCAAATATATGTATGTTATATATTGTAAAGGTCTGATAAATATGTTTTGGAATTTGGAATTTTTTTTTTTTTGGCCAATTTTGTATATATAGTGTAAATGCAAATATTCTAAAAATAATGCAATAAGCTTAATTCATGCATTTTAACTTAAGTATTTTAAGCAAGTTGAAACT
The DNA here is from genome assembly GCA_021605095.1 of Caerostris extrusa. Classification (NCBI taxonomy): domain Eukaryota; kingdom Metazoa; phylum Arthropoda; class Arachnida; order Araneae; family Araneidae; genus Caerostris; species Caerostris extrusa. The sequence goes on from BPLR01012475.1 coordinate 19,280, forward strand.
CAAGAACTCTATTTATCTTAACAAAAGGTTATAGACGGGATTGTTCCCATTCAATAGTTGACATGTAACTAGGGACGCATTATTTTCCCAGCAAACTCTACACTCCTGAATATCCATTCATTCGGAAATTTTAAATCGATTTACTCGATTATTCTATCTACTCGACTGTAAATCCGATATTCTCACCCATAAGAGAATAACTGAGACAATTTTACTCGTGTCTTTGTGTTGTTCATGAAGTGTACTTAAATATATTAGAAGGAAAGAAAATCATTGATGATGACATATTTTTGAATTATGATAAAGTTTCATTTAATAAAACAATAATAATTTTTAACTCATTTAAAAGATTATCTAGGAATTGAGAAATTAATTTGTTTTCCGAAAATATTATTTTAGGCCACTATCACTTAATTCATGCAAATTTTTATTATCGCATTGTTCCTACGGTTAATTATACTGCTATCATAACATGTTCAATCAAGATGTAGAATAAATAATTTTTACGCACTAGAAACCGAATTTTAAAAATAATTGAATAAAAAGGACAATGTTTTTAATTTTTAATAGCATTTAGTTTTAATTACCGTTAAAAATTAGCACATGTGTATAATTTTACTTAATTTAGAACTTAGTATCTTAATCTAATTTAGAATATTTCCCATAATCTAGAAACAAATTGATATAATCGCTCCAAGACAAAAAATAATGGAAGATATGGAAGTAATTTTTCAAATGTTGCAAAATTCTATAATTGTGTTTTATGCGTATAAAAAATGAACAGTTGAATTTTTTTAATGAGACAGGGAATCAACTATAATGCATTAGCTCATGCATAATCCTAATGCAAACTATTATCTGGCTTAGAATTAATTCGAATATGTGGAGGATGTTACCTGAGGAGATACTATCCAATTCTTGAGTTAGAGTGATGAGATTCTAAAAGCTCTGTAGACTCTTCCCAGACATAAGCCTACTCTATTATGAAACATAGTAATTTAGCTAGTCGGAGAAAAGTCTGAACAAAGTGTAGAAAGTCCCGACTGTTTATTTTGCTGTTGGAATATAAACCAAAGATATTATAGAAGAAAAATGCATAACAGAGAGGAACATCATCAAATAATCATTTACTGTAAGGATATCACGGATAACAGACAAAAAAATATGACTGTCAGAGCAAACAACACATAAATGAGCTTGTGTTACAAAACTCATATTAGTACCTTATGATTGTCTTGGATGTCTCCAAACACAATTTTACTGGTCATTACGAGCAATTCGAAGCTGTAATCATGTCTGAAACAATTTTATTTATACTATGGTTAAATAATTTTGACTAAATAATTCAACGTTTCAAGACAAGGAAGTCAAAGGAACTTAACAAAAATACAAAGGCTCTGGTCGTTGTGTCGATGCAACTGTCCCAAATCACCCAAATAATCGATGATCAAAGCCCATATCGATCATATGACTGACTCTGTTGATCTAGTATCAATACTCCTTGCACTGACTGGCTATATACACGATTCTTATTAAGGACTAATAGGTGCTGTAATTGGCATTCTGATGATCAGAGAGTCTTTAGATTATGTATTATTTCTAGGTGTAACACCTCCCTCTAAGCTCTACTTTCTCCTTGTTTTCAATATTAATGCCAAAGAGGTTCATCATTTTAATATCGATGAATTCATAGATAATCCTCAATTTTTATTTTAACTTACAAGCACGTCCTTTTCCAAACAGATGTATTTACTTATAATGGGCGTCAATCCATATTTGAAGAGTTTTTATAGTCAAAATGAGTAGAAGGAATCAAAATATTCTGCAATAGTTCAAATTTTAGTAGGGATTATTAATTAAAATAATTGATTGCTCAATTTCCAGAAATGCGCAACAAATATAAAGCTACGACAATTAATGGAAAACTATACAACATAATAACACAATTACACAATAAATATAAAATAATGTGAAAGGATCAGAACTGTTCTTGATTCATTGTTTTTGCTTTATCTCAATACTGTTTTAAAGTATCTTATGGCATAGATTTTAGAACTGAAGTTTAAAATATTATTCAGTATATACAACCATGTATTGTAGTCACATTTGCTATTCATTAAAAAATGAAAGGTTTGTTTTATCTCAACAAACGAGGTTATTTCAGTTTTCCAAAAATTAGTCATACAAAGTTATATAGATAATTATGTAACAAATATGAGTAAATAGTATATGACTATATTCAATTATTGGCTTCATTTTACTTTCATTCTTCTGAAACAATTGATCATAGGGATTATACATAAAAAAAATACATTGAAAAATAATGTAATGTAAGGTAAAGAAAATAATAAAACGCAGTGTATATGATTTGGTAAAAAATAACTAAATCTAAATGCACATAAACACTTCGGGTAACATATTAATAAATAATATATATTATTGAATCAATACTTGGTACATAGTTGTTCATCAGCGCATATAGCATTTCATTGCTTTATACTTTGATTACAGCTTTGAGTTGACAGGTATGCTGTTAAATAAAATAAGGCCAAAAAACATCTGCAATGAATTTCACTCATTCGACCATCAACTTGACCTTCGATTCCTTCAGCAATTATTTCTACTACATTCATTCAGCAAATTAAATTTTTAAATTGTTGCATTATTATTATTTGCTGGTGAAGAATTGCATACATTCTTAATTTGTTATTTATCCTTTAGATACAAAAAATGAATATAATTACCAATAGTTTACATTTGTCATTGGTAAAAATAATGAAAATTCTTCAAGTAAGTCTGTTTATCGTAAATGATGTGAAGGCGCTATTCAATAGTTCCACCCTGTGGGGTCCTATTTTCCAATATGGGTTCCTCTATTCAATTTATCTTTGTAGGAAAAAATTATCACAATAGTCGTAACTTCAAAAAAGTAAGAAAATTCTGGACTGTTTAATAACTAACTACGTCAAAGTAGATCTTTACAGTAGGGATTGTACCAGCATTGAATTCCAACGTGGGTGTCAGGAGACCAACCACCTGGGACTAATATAAAGATTTCCCCCTTCAATCCAATAACTGAGGCGATCCCATGGATGCAGAATCAAAGCAATGAGGCGAATTGAAATTGTGTATGACAAATGAACTAGCAGATTAAAGATGATACATGGTACACACGGAGACAGATTGAAAAGTGTCCGAGTGATGCGAAGTGAGTGTAAGGTGTGGAAAATAAAATGATCAAAAGTGGCAGTGATGGTGTAGCTAAAAATCTTTGTCGTCGGTGCAGCAGCATCTCATTAATTATCAGAAGAGATCGACGCTGGCTCAACCAGTCCCAATCGCTTGAATTTCCTAGGAGTATTACCTTCATATAATTGAATAACCATTTGAATACTGAGCGCTTTGTCTGAATAGTCAGTTTGATCGCTATTTTAATCGTTAATCGAAATTTGTCCTTATCGTTAGACAGACCAATAAAGAAAGAACAGTTATAAGTGCGAATATTTGTGTTTTTTTTTTTTTTTTTTTTGTTTTTTTTGTAAAAATACCCTTTCCTAGTGACAAAATAGCCATATAATGATAAATTCCTAAATAATTGTTAATATTTATTGACATCTAGATTTTGCCATAGCTTCGATTCAAATGTTTAAAAACAGTACTGTGCTTACTATTGAATTTATCAAAAATTTATTTTTTGATGCCAATAGGCATTTGATGATTGATTATTGTTGATTATTTGTTTAATGAATGATTATTGCTGATTATTTGTTACTGTATTCATCCTAAGGGTCTCCTTTCTTATTTATATATGTAATTGATAACATTTTGTGTAAACTAGTCTTTTTATTATATGTATTGTGCATCACTTTTCACACAAGATTATGGGGTTAAAAGCAATAAGACGGGTAATATATAGTGGTGTTTAATTGATGTGGGATTTTTACTGGTTATTGCAGAAACAGAACGCTCAGAAATTAGTTAAGATGTATCTTAGAGAGATTGGACTATTAATGTTACTAACTTAGTTAATTACTTCATTTATAATTCTTCAGCACCTCAATTTGTGCGGCTGTGAACAGAGAACTTCATCGTGTTAAACGATTCAATAAATGGTTACGATGCAGCTCCTGGTGCAAGAAGCCTGGTGCTTACCAAAATTGTTGGACTTAGTCGGGCGTAACCCTGTGCCAACAGTTAGTTCTTATCTGGAAGTAATTATTTGTAACCATATGCTCACAAGATAGCATAGCATTACGTCTGTATTACATCACCAAGCTTTTATTCGTTCCAAACAAACGCCAGAGCTTGTGCAGTGTACTTACAATGTATTTATAATGATATACTCTACGTTACCAACTAAACATTATGGTCCTCTATTACCAGTCTTTGATGTCTCGCTTATGAGCCATTTCTAACTTTACGATCAAATGATGCACATTGATCTCAACATTTCCTAACAAGTGAGACGTTTTCTACGATTTTTACCTAGGATGACGACTTTTATCATATTGGTTAAAAATATACAGTATATAAATCAATAGATATACGAACAAAATCTTAAAACCTGATTTTTGTTTGTTTAGATACAGTTTTGATCTTTGCTTCATTTTTAGCTTTTGTCGTACCTGTTAAATCTAACCTCCTTTTACAAAACTCAACAATGTCGATAACTTATAGCAATTCAGTGCATAACTCATTGTAGCAACTTTTTATTAAATCAAATCTAATTCTTGCAAAACCCCACCCCCTCACCAATTATTTTGAATTTCCAAAATGGTTATTAGAAAGCTATATGGAAAATGAATAATATATAAAAATAAGAAAAATATAAATTTGCTTGTATGCTTAACCTTATACAACTTTTAACTCATCAGTATAAATTTTTTCATAGCAAAAGCAATATCCAACGTTGTAGAACTATTAATTAAGGCAGATGGTATGTATGTTCAGGTAATAAATAATTAATTTTAAAAACTTTTAAATAGGTTCCACAAAAATTCCATAGTAAATAAAATTGTACAGTGACCATGTAAAGATTTTAGTACGATATGTGCTGCACTACTATAATTCCTAGTTTCACTGCCGAGTAGTCATGCCTAATAAATCTAATCGTATTTTTACTAAACTCAACAATATGGATAACTCATAGAAACTCACTATAGCAACTATTTTGTAAATCAATTAAAATCCCTGCAAAAACCCCAAACTATTTTGAATTTTCATAATGGCTATTAGAAAGCTATATGGAAAATGAATAATAAAAAAAAGTAAGTAAATGCGAATTTACTTTCATGTATAACCTTGTGAACTTTTAACTTATGAATGTAAATTTTTCATGGCAAAGCAATATCCAATATGGCAGCAACAATAATTTAAAACAAATGCTATTATAAGGCTATTAATTAAGTTATATGTTTAGGTAATAATTAATTGTAAAAAAACATTAAATTCCTACAAAAATCTACAGTAAATAAATTATGCAGTGACCAATGTAAAGGGTTTAGTAGGAAATGTGCTGAACTGCTACATTTCCGAGTTTCACTTCACTTTTGCACTCCTGTATAAAGCTGTCACGGCAATAAAATCTCAGGGAAATCTCCGGTTTTGGGAAATCAATATGGTAGTCTTTACTACTCGGGTCTCTGGGGGTGCATTTTTCAAGCAATAGCCTCCACCTCAAATTTAAAAATGGGAGTCGAGAAAAAAAGAAGATATGCTCGGAAACTTTTCTGCAATATTTTTAGAGGATTTAGAAGGAATCTCGGAGTATCGGCAGGTTCTAAAGCTCTTTCTATGATGGCTTTGAAGTAAAATTCGAACATGTGATCGCAGGATCCGAAGAGTAAAGAAATCGATTTGGACAGAGATTATTCTTAAAGGATGTCTTTAAACAACTTCCTAGGAAATGGATTTAGGAAGAGTTACGAGAAACATTTTATTTCCGAAATCTAAAACCCATTTTCACCCAAAACTGTGTCATGTGAAAGTTAATAGATACGATGTTTCCTAGCAGAATTTATTGAAAATATCTGTTATATAGTTATCATAATTTATTATTAATTTCATTTTGTGAGTATGCATAGTACATGATTATTAATATCGGTAAACTAATAAAATATAATTGTAATTACTAAACAGTTATATATTTCATTATATACTATTTATTTCCTTATATTGGCGAAAATTAAATATTTTTTTACACGTAGTGAACTATAAATGTATTACCATAGTAGATATAAGGTATCACATAGCTAAATTAGAATAAAACAGTATTTGTAATTAACATTGGTTTGGCTTGGTTGGTCTCTTTCCAGTCATTCTGTGCACACTTCGGGCTAATAAGACAGGGACCTACAGTTTAATGCGGATTCCGAACCACTAACAAACATCCATGTCACCGACAGAATTCGAACTTAAATCTTGTAACGAAGAATACTGATGGACTATACCTAATAAAAGATAAGTGATACGTATAAAGAATGTCAAAATTTGAGGCGTTAACTATTCCACATAACCGTATCGATTATCGTATCGAATCCCATTGATATCGTGTTGATGTCAGTTTATGAAACACTGCATTCCTACAACAATACTGACTATACAAACTTCCTTAAATTAACTTTTATTTCAGAGCAATAAATGCCGCATCGAGTCCAGTGGTATTCTAATCCTAGCTCTTTTTTCATTCTAATAAGGTCTTTTACTTATTGATAAGCTTAAATTGGTATACATTACAAATTATTGCTGTTGATTTTGAAATGACATGTTAAATGTTTCCAAAATACATAATGTAAATCCATATTTATCTACAGAACAAAAATTGTTTTTTACTTATTTTTGACAGAGGTACAAAAATAAATGACGCACAGAGTCTAGTGGTATTCTAACTATAGCCCGTTTTCACTCTAATAAGGCATTTTATTTACTGATAAGCTTAAATTGGTGTACATTATAAATAACTGCTGTTGATTTCGAAATAGCATGCTAAAATATTCCAGTATTTGCAATGTAAATCCATGTTTTTCAATTTAATAAAAATTATGTTTACTTATTTTTGACAGAGGCAATAAAATAAATGCAGGACCAAATCCAGTAGTGTTCTAACCCTAACCCTTTTCACCCTAATTAAGCCTTTAAATTATTGTTACACTTAAATTGGCGTACATTATAAATACTATTGTTGATTTCGAAATGTCATGTTAAAATGTTATAGTATTTGTAAAGTAAATCAATTCTTATCCACAGAATAAAAATTGTTTTTCCCTTATTTTTGACAGAGGTACTACTATAAATGCAGGACCAAGTCCAGTGGTATTCTAAACCTGGACCTTTTTCATTCTAATAAGGTCTTTTAATTATTGATAAGTTTAAATAGGTATGCATTAAAAAACACTATTGCTGATTTCTAAACATCATGTTAAAAGCTTCTAATATTTATAATGTGAATCTATGTTTATCTACAGAATAAAAATTTTTTTTACTTATTTTTGACAGATCTACTAAAATAAAAGTAATTAAAAGCAAATTATCATAATTGTCTCTTTTATTTTGCTAAATCAAAAAATAATATATTAATGTCATACACAATATTCATGATTGTTGACAAGATAAAAATCCTTATCCAATGTTCATTTAATCCATACCAAACATCTGCATCTTCGGTATTCAAGATATAATCAAGAAAAATGCCTCAGTTCCGTATTAGAGACTCGCGGGCATCTAAACTCTGATAGATGTGTGTAACATCTGTTGGTATTGCTGAACTGTAAGTAGTCATTAGAGCTTTCAGCATTTGCGTCATTAAATAGAATAGACTTTTTGCCAGAATGAGAAGTCTTCCAGGGTTGGAGACAGTCGGTGCAATTTAATGACCCATTTAATTTCTTTTAAAAACCCGAATAGAAGATAACACTTTCTGCAGTGATCTATATTTTCTGAAGAAACGCTTTTAGCAAAGCATGTATAAACTTCTTTTAAGAAAGAAATACGGGTGTCATAGAATGGTTTGATGGTTATTTGCTTTTACATTCAACAGAGATGTTTGTTTAAGTAGCTTGTTTCTAACTGTGTGTGAAAGGAAGTATAAATTATATGGCTGGTCATTTAAAAGTTTATATTAAATTCGTAATAGTGTATATAAAGAATTTTATTACTTTATTTTATTTAGGAAAGCAGTTGTAATTTATTTTCATTAAGTGATGTATTTAATTGATTGATATTTACTAAACATTAAATAAATGTTACTGATATTTATTAAACATTAATAATTGCGATTGATATTTATTAAACATTAATAATTGTGATTGATATTTATTAAACATTAATAATAATTATTATATTTATTAAAAATTAATTATTGTGTTTGACATTTATTATTAATTGTATTAGCATTGATGATTTAGAAATTTTTGTTTTTAATAAATAGTTTGGGAATTCATGAAACATATTAAAAATGACGATGATGTATTCAATTAATGCCGTTTATTAATAATATTATTATCTAAGTAAATTTTCTATAAATAACTATTCAATAGTAAATAAATGCTTGAAAGTATACAAGACACCAATAAATAATTTCACCACTGCAGAAATAACACAATAATCAAATACTTGTCTTGTGAATGTTATTTAAACGTATTACAAAAAACTTGAATTACATTTAAAGAAATTGTGGATTTCTTGATTAAAATTCAACAAAAAACCATAATATAAATTTAGAGGAAATTTTATAAACCAAAAATTATGAGGAGAAATTAATATTAAATCATTTTTGATAAAGCTTGAATTGTAAGAAAATTATTTAAAATAAAAGGATTTATACATATATGTTTTTAATAAATAGTCTGTGAATTCATGGAATATATTTAAACGAAGTTGATGTGTTCAGCTGATGAGGTTTAATAATAATATAAGTATCTAAGTATTTTTTATGTATTTAAGTTTTTTAAGTATTCACGAGTAAATAAATATTTGATAGCATACAAGGCACAGGTAAATAATTTAAAAAAGCCAGAAATTGCACAAAAATAAAATATTTGCTTTCTAAATGTTATTTAATCATAATACAAAAATTATTTCTTAAATTCTATTAAAAAAATTCATGAATGATTAAAATTCAACAAAAATCATAATATAAATTTAGAAAACAATTTAAAAAATCAATAATTATTTTTAAAAATTAATAAAATTACTTTTTGCATGTAAACCTTGCCTTTGTAAAAAAAAATACTTTAAAATAAATATATGAATTTTCCTTGAAAAAAATTGGATTAATAAATTCAATAAATTATTATATTATTTATTACTACAAATAATATACACATTTTTGTAAATATAACAATATAACAAAAACAAATTGTTTTTAAAATTTGGAAGACTTGTGAATTAGGTTGGTCTCAGCATTAAAAAGTGTGAAAATTTATAATTCAAAATAATTCATTTAAAACTATTTTCAACAATATATTGTCTATCTATAATTCACCAAATAAAATATGTTACCTATATTACATATTACACGTATTTCAAACAATGTAAGATATTTCAATTATTATATTATTGCCTTATTATAATTATAATTTATTGCCGTTATAATTACAAATATATATTTCATTATAATTTATATTATGTCACTATTATGAATACAAATAATATGATAAACATGTAGTAAAAAAATGTCGTTAAATTGTGGAAATACAATTTTTCAGCAAAAATTAAATTACATATGTAATAAAAACTAGTTGTTGAAGCTGGTATATCCATTTATTCAGTTACGACAAAAAATATACTTTTATATGTATAACATACGTTCTTTCACAAATATATATTTCATTTTAATTTATATTCTGTCGCTATTAAAAATTCAAATCGTATAATAAACATGTAGCAAAAACATGTTGTTAAAATTGAAATTTTTTTTTTTTAAGTAAAAAATAAATAACTTATGTTAGAAAACTAGTTGATGAAGCTACTATAACTAATTATTCAGTTTTGTCAAAAATATATTTTTATATGCGTAACAAATATCCTTTCTAGTGAATCATATCTTGTAGCTCTCATTAGCAAGATAATTTATCTTCTAGTGTTCTTTTAAATTATCTACTATTTACATTTATCATCTACTGAATTTTATGGGAACATAAGTTTTGTCATAAAAACGATAAATAAGAAAAGAATAATTGCAGTTTCTGATTGTCTGTTAAACAATTCAACGCGGAACAAAAAATGCATTTGGTTGTTAATTTTTCTAGAAAAATTATCCCTAAAGTTAATTGGGAACTATCCAAATCAATTTAGTTGATTACATAAGTTTTTTTCATTGTGTTTTCATTTAATTTTAATGTTGAAACATTAAGCCTAATATTTAATTTAACAAAATTTTGTAGCAAATAATATTTTTTAAAGTGTTAAACTTAAATACTTTTTTATTTACTGGTTTTAACTCTGATTAGTTTCCAGTGTAATAGTATGCTAAAAATAAAATAATATTTTGCGAATTTTATGATATTATAAGTTATTATTTCTAACAATAAAATATCTGTTATTTCTTATTACAGTAAATTGTATCTGTTGTTGATACATCTGCTTAATATTTTGTGAAAAAATTTTTGTAGGAATTAATATTTAAAGCGTTAAAGTAAAATACTTTTTTTTTTTAATTTCATGGTTTTTAAATCTGATGAGTTTTAGTGTAATGGCATGCTAAGAAATAAAATATTTTTTTTACAAACTTTACGATGGAAGTTATTATTTTTATCAATAACAAATCTGTCATACATATTTTCACAGTAAATTGAATCTGTTGTTGATAATCCTGGAAATTTTTAATTAAAATTTAAATTATTTTTAAACATTCTAATTAATAAAATGTAACACAAAGACTGACTTATTAAATATCAGGGTATTTAAGTATATTTAATTTGATAAGAAATATTTTTATAAGAAATCAGTCAATAAATTAAGTAATTAAATTAATAATTAAGTAATAAATTATTTCATCGCCTTCAAAGTAATCCCCTCCTGCACTTATGCCAACTTTTTCAACTTCTGAATGCATGATAAAAATCATCGACAAAGAAGGTCTTCAAAGCGCTCGGAGATTCACGTTGAAACTCTTCAATCCACTCAAATTGGTGTCCCTGAGTGGCCTTTTGAGTTTAGGGAATAGCCAGAAGTCGCACGGTGTGAATACGGTGGTTGAGGAATGATATAGATTTCATTTTTGGCGAAAAGTCACGAAGAATCAATGTAGTGTGATCTATCGCATTCAATGTTTTCGGTACCAATCGAGATTTGACGCGTTGGAGAGCCAAAATTGAATTTACCGATAGTTTTGAAATTCCAACATCACAAGGAAAGTCTCTAGTTGTAAATCGACGGTTTGTAAGCACCAAATCTTTAATTTTTGGACTGTGAGCTTCGTTGGTTTAGGCTGAAGGTCGACCAGAGAGCTCTTCGTCTTCAACACATTCTCTGTCTTCTTTGAACTCTTTATATCACTTGTAAACATTTCTTGCCGATATAGGAATGCTCACCGAATGTCTTCTGAAACATTCCATACGTTTCAACAAACAGAGTTTAATGCACGTTCTTTACTCAATTAATTTAGACATTTCAAAAATCGCAAAATCAGTTTTAGCGTCTCACAAAGCCAAGCGTAAGTCAAACACTAATGAATATTTTACGCCAAATTTCATACAAATGATAAGGACATTGCGAGCAACCTAAAAACGAAAAAAAAATTGAAATTCCATAAGCTACGGAATTTTAAATTGAAAATTGGTCTTACTTTTTAGACACAGTTGTTCATATTTTCACAGTAAATTGTATCTGTTGATACTCCTGAAATTTTTTAATCAAAGACGTTAATAACAACCATGTATATTGTGGAAAAAAATTATTTTCAAACGTTCTAATTAATAAAATGTAGCAGAAAGACTGACTTATTAAATATCAAAGTATATTTAATTTGATCAAAAGTATTTTTATAAGAAAGCAAAGAATAAATTAAGTATATAAAAATTTACAAATTTATATTTTTATATCCCACATAACTTAATGTTTGACACTGATACATTTTATTTTTAAATAATTTGTTTCTCTCTCATCAATCTCATGTTAATTAAAATTTTCATTTGTATGAAAGACTTTAAAAGTGATTTTTATTTTTCTTCAGTGAAATTTGTTATCAAAATAGAAATAAAATTGTTTTTCATGACTAATTTATTTTGTAAAATACACTCATGTCCCTAAATTAAGGATAATTCAGAATCACACAGAAATTGAACTCTAAAATAAAAATTTCACCTGTAGAATTATCACACACATCTTGAAGAAGAATATGCAAATTACAGGAAACCACCAGAGGGCGCGGATAGTACGTCACAATGACGAGAGTGTAATAGAGGGTATATAAGGAATGGTGGCAAAGAAGTAAAATTGTTCACAAGCGCTTTAAAAGCCTTTCAGCGCAATAACCGTATAGTGATGGCACAAAGGAAGCATTTGGATGATTTTTTACGTGGTAGAATTATCGGACGACTGGAATGTGGACGTACCCAGCTGGAGGTATGCGAGGAACTTGGAATCGCCCAGAGTGTCATCTCCAGGTTTTGGCAACGATTACAAGATGATGGTAATGTGAGTAGATGTTACAGCACAGGTCGCCCCCGAGTTACAACGCCGAATGAGGACCGGTATTTCGCAGTTACTGCCAAAAGAAATTGACGGAGCACAGCATCAGACCTGTCTCGCCAGCTCTATTCAGCTACCTGTACGACAGTTTCAAGGCAGATCGTGTACAGACGCTTCGGGCACATTGGTCTATAAGCTCGTAGGCCTGTCAGATGTGTTCCAGTTACCGCAACTCACTGTCGCCTGCGATTAACCTGGAGTAGAGAGCATGCATTGTGGACACCGCAACAGTGGTCTTGTGTGATGTGTGGGATATGCTTGACCGACGAATTGCAGCCCATCAACCCCCTCCCACCTGTCAACCGGTACTTCGGAGGGCATTGCTTGATGAGTTGTGTAATATTCCCCAAGATCAGATTGATAATTTGATACTCAGCATGCCTAGGCGTTGTAAGGCCTGTATTGCATCGTCCGGGAGACATACTTCATGTTAACCATCATACTAACCATGTTATACTGTTTTTTTAAATAGGTTCTTTTTTGAAATTTGCTCCAGGGAATAAAAATCGAAATTTTTATTAATTATGTCAAACATATAGCATCCTTTTTGCTCTTTACCTTTTGTTTAATAAATAGACTTTACAAATAAGTCAAATTTGTTTTGCTTCTGTCTCTTTCTTTGCCTGAACTTCATTATCCTTAATTTATGGACATGAGTGTATATTCAATAAATTTCTCCACATGGTTAGATTTCAATTGTTAACTGTTGTTAAAAATAGATTTTTAGTTTCAATTATGTGCATTTGCTTAATGAAAATTAAAAGTATATTTGAAACATGGCAAAAAAGGCTTAGAAACATGAATATAGAAAGCTTAAATTTATTTTTTGTTCAAATATTTGATTTATGTTGTTATGTTTGCCTATCCATCCTTTTAATGACTTGAAAATCATACTAAACTTCAAAAATGAAGATACCTAAAATGATAAATCGTTTTAGATATTAATATATTATTATTATTAATGTTAATGGACTTTAATTAGAAAAAATATAAATCATCACATGAACAAAAACTTAATTTCTAAATTGTACCAGAACAATTAGTCTAAGTATTTGCACTTTAAATAAATTATGCATGCATTATTAGTCAAGCAAAAATATAAGAAAATTAATAATTTTCAGTGGTTAACTATTTACAGCTATAAAAATTAACGCAAATATAACAGTTTTATTCATTTAAATTCATCAACAAGTAAGATCAGATTATTTAAATTAAATTTGCCAATATATAAAATTTATTTATTTATTTAAATAGGAAACCCTAAATCAAAATTTACTTCAAATTCCTAATTGTTTCTTTCATTAAACGATCCATATAACCATTTTTTACGATTCGTTAAAACTTGAAAGTAGAAAATTGCAAAAGTATCAATTGTATGAGATTATAAACATGTCATGTCATTGTGGTAATGCACAAAAAGTATATTGTGCATAATTGTTCTGATACAATTTAGAAATTAAGGTTTTGTTCATGAGATGATTTATATTTTTCTCATTAAAGCATATATATAATCAATTTACCCAATAAGTATATTGGGTGAATTGATTAATAATCTTCCTGATACACTGAAAAGATTTCTGATTGAATTATTATTTGTCAAATGGTATATATATTTATTGGCATATAATATGATGTATGTTTTAAATATTTACTTTAGACATTTTTAGTAAAAACATAATAGATATAATAGATGTAACAGCATTTATGCGATATATGAATTTCCTTGTAAATGATACATTTTATCTAAATATTGAAACCTTTATGATTAATAAAATATAAGTTTTAAGTAATAATAATTAATTGATAATTTGTGAGTAAAAAATATTAATTAAATAATATATATATAATAGATAAGCTGAAAATATTTCTGATTGAATTATTAGTTGTCAACTGGTATATAGTTATATTTATTGGTATATAATATGGTGTATAATATTATTATTTACTTTAGAGTTTTTTTGTAAATATATAAATTTTAATGATTTGCAATTGGAAACTTAAAATTGTAACTAGTAAGTAATAAAAAATATAGTTTTATTGAAGCAATGAAAACATATTTGTGAAGTGCAATCTTTTTCAATGCATAAATCTCGTATTTTCGACTAGATGAACCATTAAAACTCTTCAATTTAAAATTATTTGTCTTTTATATGCTTCTGTGCAACATTTTATTACTGAAATAAATAATTTTATTTGCATCCATACAAGTGGCAGACATATCTTAGAAATTTAAACCTCCATAATTAAATCGCATACTTCACTGAGCATATGAAATGTTGCGTTATAGAGTATATATGCGTCCTTTTATAAATCAGAAAAGATTTCAATATTTTATCTAGCATATATCATTTCGAAGAAAATTCATATCTGGCATAAATTTTGGTTAATTCATTTTCAAGTCTGAAATTATAACTTCCTTAGGAATACCGAAGTCACTTTTATACCAGTTAAAATATTACTATTTAAAATTTAATATAGTTGGAAACAATAAATCCAATGCTTTCAAAATGTTTCATTGAATTTAACTGCACATAGAACGTGCCATTAATATGAATCTTATATTTTATTTCGCAATTACATAAAAGTCAAATAAACTTATATGAAACTCGACGGTTTTGCTTCACATTCATGTCTTGACTGAATATGTTTGTTTCATTTATGATAATATATAATCATATCATCATTGTCGCAACATCCCCATAATGGGCCACTGACGTTTGCCTACTGGCGGATTTCGAGATAGTAGATGCGGTCTTTTTACGGGGTAAGGTTAAAAGCTCTGCAGTCATATTAGACTACTACTACTAGTAAACCACAGTGCCTAGAGCTGAGTTGCTCCTATACAGTTTGGTAATGATGTGAGTGAGAAAAGTCTGATTGGGCTCTTTAAGGCTCTACGGTCATATGAGACCGGGACCTATGACCAAAAATGAATTCCGAACCATTAAAAACATCCATGGCACCGATATGATTCTAACCCGATACCTGTGGTACTGAGAGCCAGAGCGATATCCACTTGGCCATCAGGCCCCCAAGTCATATTAGACAAATATGTAAGGTTTAAAGTGGATTTAGAAACACTACAAACATCTATTGCACCTTCGGACTTTGAACTGTTAACATCCAATGCACGCCGTCGGTTTCGAAACCGAAACCCATGGCACCGAGAGCCAAAGCGCTAGACATTCCGCCATCAGGCCCATAATAATACATAGCAAATAAAAATTTTTGCGTAAACATTTTTTAAAAACTCAGATTGAAACAAAGAATTAAAAATAATTATACATTAAATATATAACCTCAAAGTATATTTTTAGACAAAAAAAAATAGAAAGAAAGATAAAATTAATGAACATACTCACTATGTAGAAGTTTATCAAATTTGTAAGAAATTTCCCATGGTTATCTGTGGTAATGTATATCGGTTTAAAAAAACTAAAAAATTTTGGAAAAAAACTAACATTGAGGAAAAAATTTTGAAGAATAAAAACAATGATTAAAGCTTACATTGAGGAAAATGTAAATTATTGATGCATTTGCATGCAGCATTGTAATGGAAGCATATAACTTACATTCATTCCCATAGCATGACATTGTAATGGAAGATTCATTCCCATAGCATGCCGATTCATTTTGAACCGAAGTCTCATGTAAGAATTCTGGTTCTGTATGGCGTATTTCAACATTTAAGACAAGAGGTATAATTTAGCTAAAGCAAGCAGGGTTGTTAACTTAAAGCATTCACTAGACATTTCTGCCTGAGTAAAGTAGCCATTAAACGATGCTGCTAGGAATGCGTGAAGTTTAAATGAACGCAGCTTTGTAGGACACTTAGACTAAAGTTTTCAGACCAACAACCAACTACCATTCTGTGCAACACGCTCGTTCTCATTGTTACTGGAATGGTTGGTTCTGGAATTTTTAGTTTATAAAGAATAATTGATTTCACCAATAAATCCAAATTCGGAATGCAACGAAAACGTTCTAGATCGTGCACAGAAAATGCTGAAGATGGCCACAACAATGAAGAAATAATTGAATGGTTTTATTCAGCCATAGATCCTGGCGACCAGGAGAAATGGTGTTATTGCTGTTCCATTTAAACCCAGACTAATTTGATATATGCAGCACCTGCGACATAATAATAAAAGTCATGCGTTAAAGATATTACTCTCAGTTGTCGTTCTTTATTGTTTGAGATGTATATCATTCTTAATGATTTTCTAAGTGTTTGTCAAGTATTTCTATTGCCAACTTAATTACAAATATCTTATTTAAATAGAAAATTACTGATGATTGATTATCAGAATGTCAAAAGGAATCACCGGAATGTCAATAAACTAACTCGAGAATTGGAAAGAGTTTCGAGGAAGAAAATTGGCATTGCATCGAGTATCTTACACATGTGCAAGCATGCAAGGACGTTTATAGTTTTGTCTTACCAAGTAGTTTAAAATTTCCCTTACTAAAGAACATTTGTTTCCAGTGAAGTGTTTTGCTTCGAAGTGAGCTTCAGTGCCTAACTGAAAATGTCCTGGACAGTGACTAAATACAGATGGAAAACAGATATTTATGTTTGGGGGATGACGTTTCATCTGAACCAGACTAATTTATTATCCTCCGTGACATGCATGCAGAAATGGTACACCTCATTGTGTTGTCGATCCATCCACGACAACTTAATCTTACTAGAAAACTTAACGAACAACTAGTTTAGCTTTACAACTTAACAACTACTTCAGATGAAACTTAAGCTTACTTCAATAAAAATCATTTTTATCCAATGCATGAGAAATATTAAACATTTTCGTACCCAACTAGTTACCTAGCCATCTCCCCCAACCAAATTCTTTATCTTTTATATCAGTACGTCAGAGCGCCCCTTGTTTTCAAATATTTCTTTCCACAACTAAATCACTTGACGTTTAATCAAAAAGCTCGTTATGGGTTTGATAAACCGTTGCTTATACTTATTCCAAAATGTCTCCAAATCCTACAAGAGCCTTCTGCAATTTTATAAAATAATTATTCATATAACTTGCATATTGACGAGTAATGTATCAGTGCCTTATTGTCTGGTACGTTAAATGAAGATGATTCTTCTGAATCAAATACCCACATTCTTTGAAACTTTAAAAATTTTCTTCATTTATACAAATCCATTACATCTACGGATTTTTGCTCCCTATCGAATAATTACTTTTAGGTGTGTTATTATATTTTGTTAATATTGTATTATAGTAAGTATATGGGAAAATTAAGTGAGTTATTACCAAAAATAATTGCCCCAATGACTTAGGAGGGCTAATGCGGGCAGGCTAAAGAGTAAGAGACTGAAAGTTTCACTAAAATTGATCGTAGTAATTCATTCTTCCGGAAATGAGAAATTCGAAGGAAATTGTGATAGTTTATATAAGTATATAATCTTGCATTTAAGAGTATTAACATTTTCTTGCTGTGCAAAATTCTTCAAAACTGAGTGAAGCAATAAACCAATCCTTCTTTAGAGGGCATCTGGTGTTCGTAGATCATTATAAGGAAAATATATTTATATAGATATTTAAAATCTTAATACACATATTTAACTTACCAAAAGAAATCGTTAGTTAGAAAAACTTCTATAACTAAATTTCTTAGATAAATAGTTAGTAAGACTAAACTTCATAACTAAATCGTTTGTAAAATAAAACTTCAACAATAAAATTCTTAACTAAACAGTTTAACAAAAAACCTTTTTCAGATAAACTTAGTTAGGCAATCTTGAGAGGTAAATTGAGTCCTAATATCTTTAATTGCATCCTTATATTTTTCAATTGCATTCTAAATGTATATATTAATTGACCTTAAATATTTTGCGTACAATTAAAACTTGAAAAGCGTTATTTTTAAAAAAGCATACATATATTTTATTACCTATCAATATTAAATGGCTTTTGTATGTTTTGTTGTCAAACCTGTGAATTAATTTTTATGTCCTGTTTTCAATAAATGCTTCGTTACTGTTTTATGATATTTTGTATTTTTCTTTTGTGTGCTCAATTTAAATATACATTTTAATGAAGAAATTTAAAGTTTACTGGAAGGCTTTCAAATTAATGAAATATAAATATAAGTCCATTCACTTGATACAAGTGACGAAAACTTTATGAAAATTGTGACAAAGATAGTGAAAAAGCTTCTATCGTGGTAAGTAGCTTATTCTAATGAAAATAAATATCCCAATCCATGCGTAATTTGATACACATTTCACCAAGAATATACGATATACGATCTCAGTTTATACTTTTCATTAGTTTATACTTTAGTTAATGCTTAGTTTATATATTTTATTTATTTTAATTTTCCGAAAATTTACCATTATTTATTGATAAAAATAATAATATTTTCTTAAAACAAATCTCGAATAACACATTAGGCTGGAATCCATAGAAACTTTTGTTGTTTAGCCCTTTTGAGTTTTGAGCTTTTCAGCACACACTGCAATATTTTAAGAAATTTAGTTTAATCTTTTATGATATTAATATGATGTCCCTTGGCGCATTAAAAATTATTTAAAAGTTTAATTTGAAGTTCATATCTTGAATTGACTTTCAACTTTTGCAAACATAAATGCAAGCCATAAATAAATTGCAATATTTCTGGTTTTATAAAAAATGTCTAACGTTTCATATATTTTATTAAAAATGTTGTTGAACAATGAATTTGATAAAACAAATATTCGTTTCATATTGCATTATATGCAAAGCTTAATTTATTTTTATTATGAACCTTATTTTTGAATTCACATTTACATTAAAATTCTTTGAATTCCCATTTACATTAAAAATCTTTGTATTCCAATTTACATTAACATTGCTTTCAACATGCCATATTTGTATCAATTATTATTTTATTTTGAAAATAATATATATTTCGAAGAAAAGCAATTTTTAATAAACGAAATGATATTGCCAAAGAGTATAAGTTGTAGAGAAATGTATTTACTTTCTTTTTTATACTGTATGTAAATATTTATTTTAATAGCGCACAACAATTCGTACAAAGGATTTCATAAGAGCAAAATAACTATCAATAATCTCAATTGATATAATAATTTTTACATTCTGAATTTATTTTAAGTTCTGAATTTATTTTATAATTAATTTATTATTTTTTAATTTTTAGAACATAATTTTTTACCTTTTATATTCTACATTGTGACTACTATACACTGAAGTGACAAAAGTCATGGGATACCTCTTAATATCGTGTCGGCCCTCCTTTCGCCCGGCGAAGTGCAGCAACTCGACGTGGCATGGACTCAACAAGTCGTTGGAAGGCTTCTGCAGGAATATTGAGCCATGCTGTCTCGATAGACGTCCATAATTGTGAAAGCGTTGATGGTGCAGGATTTTGGGCACGAACAGACCTCTCGATGATGTCCCATAAATGCTCGATGGGATTCATGTCGGGCGATCTAGGTAGCCATATCATTCGTTGGAATTGTCCAGAATGTTCTTCAAACCAATCGCGAACAGTTGTGGCCCGGTGACATGGCGAATTGTCATCCATAAAAATCCCATCGTTGTTTGGGTACATGAAGTCCATGAATGGGCAAGTGCAAAGCTGAACATGCATTTCCAGTCAATGTTCGGTCCAGTCGCACCAGAGGACCAAGTCCATGCCATGAAAAACAACACCATTACGGAGCCACCACCATTTCCAGTGTGCTGACAGTTTGGGCCCATAGCTTCGTGGGGTCTGCGCCACACTCGAACCCTACCATCAGCTCTTACCAACTGAAATCGTGACTCATCGGACCAGGCAACGGTTTTCCATTCATCTAGGGCATGACATGCTCAAAAACAGCGTTCCAGTAAAGGCACCATTACAAGAAAGCCAAATTTCTCCGCACAGTTCTAACCAAGTCCCTTGAACATTGATTTCTGCGGTTATTTGCCTTGTCTGTTAGAATTTACGACACGTCGCCGGTCTCGGTCGTTTGCAGGCGGTCGACCATTGCGCTGTCCATGGTGGGATGTTATGCCTGAAATTTCATACTCTCGGCACACTCTTGACACAGTGGGTCTGGGAATGTTGAATTTCCAAACGATTTCGAAATGGCATGACCCATGCGTCAAGCTCCAACTAACATTCCGCTTTCAAAGTCTATTAATTCCCGTCGTGCAGTCATCATCACGTCAAAACCTTCCATGAATCTGAAAAAATTGCTCTGCGAAAGCACTGCTCATTTATACCTGTTCTACATGAAAATGTACATATTGTCATGACTTTTGTAACTTCAGTGTAATTAAATACAATATAAACTTGCAAGTCATTTGATATAAACATAAAATTAATTTCAAATATTTATCAGCATTTTTTGCTTGTTATGACGGGGTAATGTATTTTAGAAATCATTAAGTCATTAGATTTAAACGATTGCTAAAAAATAGCTACGGACAAATGTATGTAAAAATGTACCTTTGCTGTCCAGAAAGATTTGGTTTAATCTTAACAGCAAAGCAGTTTAGTTATTCTTGTATGCTATGGAAATATTCTTGAAAAGGATGTTTAAGGAAGTCAGCAATAAATCTTAGTCATCATGTGTGTTGTTATTAATCTTCAGTGTCCGGTAGCGCGGGACGGATACCCCATGAATAGTCTACTCATGGATGGAGGGAAAGAGGGCATCTTCTGTTGTGATGGAGTACCCGTAAGTAGAAGTCTGACTGGGCTCCCAGTTGCTGAAGAAGGATGACAGTGTGTTCTGGAATGACTTTTAGGAGCAACTAATTCGCCTTTGAGTATCGTATGGGAGATAACCTGGAAAACTTCCACAAAGTAGTCTAACTAACAAGGCAAGTTCATGAACATCACAAACGGCAAGTCTTCATATACGTAGTAGCTATGAAAGAATATTGATAATTGATCTTAATTAAACTGAATACTTATTTATTTTATTCCATAATATTTTCTCTAAGCTGATTGTTGTTGTTTAAATTTACCATATTTATTAAAGTTTCAATTTTGGCTTAATATAGGGATATTAAATTAATTAATGAATGCAGCTACAATATGATACTTAAAAGACATAGTTAAACTGATTCATGCTTTATGCAATATAGTGATATATTTTATAAGTTCATTCAACTTTTTTTACCTATTAAATTTATGGATTAAGATGCATTTATTAGTGAATTTTATCTCATTAGGTGATATCTGTGAAATGTTTTCAAATTTTCTTTTTCCGTAGTTACTAATAGAATTAATCATTCTGATTGGCAAATATATTATTACGTGTTATCTTATTAATAGTGACTTATTTAAAATTAAATATTTGGTATTAAAAAAAATAAAGCTTAAATTATAACAGAAAAAAACTGGTGTAACAAATTCAGCGTTATGCAGTTTATTGAGTGATGAGAGTTTAGGAAATAAAAGTATGTATATAATTACGGTATTTTTAAAGCTGACAATTTTTTTTTAACTTTAAAGTGTGTTTTTAAAAATATGAATATCGTCTAAAGTCTATAGGAAAGCGTTTAATTCTAATCTAGTTTAGTGTAATCTATCTAATAGAAAATTGTCTAAAAGAAATCGTAAATTGAAAAAAAAGTTAAATATAAAATAATAATAAAATAAAATGATAATGATTATAAAAAAATGATAACACTATTATGATAATAAAATGATAATAATATAATTATAATAAAATTATAATAATAAAACAATAATAATAAAATAAAATGAAAATATTATTTTAATAAAAATAATGTATAAATACAAAAATGTTTGATAATTATGAATTGTTTTGAACAAAAAAAGTGTGCATGTTTGAAGTAATCAGTCTAAAAACTTTCTAGATATCTGTTTCATCAAAGTTTTACCCTGCAACAACTTTTTCTTTTAACAAGTCATCTCACTTGCACTAAATGAAAAACTTCCTCTCCAAGACACTACTGGGCCGAGAGTTGCCCAGGGCCCAGAAACTGTGTGACTGACATGTGTTAATAATCGGCGAGGAGGCAAGTCGACAGTCCTCCGCCGCTAGGGGCGTAACTATGGTGACTGCTAATATTGATGCGGAGCGAACGATGGGAGAACAGACCCGCGTGTTCAACTACTCCATTCCGCTAGAACCCAACAAGCTGTGGTCGGTGGCGCAGGTACCGCCACTGTGTCCGGCGAATCGAAACTTTTCGACCATGCCGGTCCCCTTGCTAAAGTGACCGTGCAAGGAGTCAGTGGTCGCTCACGAATTTCCCAACCAGGAAGTCCTGAGTTGAAGTCATCTGGGGAAAAGTTTGTGCCACGTGAGAGAGAAGTTTGTGAGTGGAGTTGGAAAAGTTTCACAACTTGGTGTCCGTGAGGAAACTTTTGTGCGCTTTGTTGTTTCGTTCTTGGGACGTTTTTTGTGACTTAATAATTCGTTCGTAGGACGATTTTTGTGACTTAGCAATAACTATGGTTCTAACTTTTTCATGCACGGAATTTTGATGAAATAGTTGTAGAGAAACTTTTGTGCTCTTTGTTGTATCGTTCGTGGGACGACTTTTGTGACTTAATAATAACTATGGCTGTAACTTTTTCATGCACGGGATATTGATGAAATAATTGTAAAGAAACTCTTGTTGTTTCATTCGTGGGACGATTTTTGTGAATAACTTTGGCTTTAATTTTTTTCTTGCACGGAATTTTGATGAAATAATTGTAAAGAAACTTTTGTGCACAATGGAGTTTATCCGCAAAACAATTTTTGTTATTTAATACAAGGATAGCTTTGACGCAAGAAAGTTGCTTAAATAAAAACTTCAAAAACAAATAAATAAAAAAACTGTAAAACATTTTCTTACATGTATGTAAAACTTTGAAGTGTTTATCTATTAACTTATAAAGACAAGATTAAATGTATATCTAAATTTAAACTTCTGTAAATGTGACAAAACATACTTTTGCGTTTCATGTCAAGAAAATTATTCTTTTTTTTTTAATCTTTATCAGTGTTGTGGATAAAAAAAAAGTTGCGAACTAACTGTTTAATAACATTTATACGTTATTGAAGACTCGTTATAAGAAAGAAGAGAAACCATAACCATATCAAGAGACTCTCTGATTATATCCGAAATCACAATGATTTGGCATCTACATATCTTTTGCTGCATTTTATCAGGTAAGTTAATTTGGGTTGGTTTAGTATGTGTTTTAGAAATTCGTTAGTTTTATACTTTCATACTTAATTAATTTTCGATCACGAATTATTAGTGAAAAAAATATTTGTTTCCATGTCTTAATATAATGAATAAATTCAAGCGATATTTAAATAAAATAAAGTGAAAGAGAGGTAGTAAAGAAATTAATTAAAATTTATTAATTAAAAAATTAGTTATAAATAGAAATTCTTGTGCAAATAAAATTACTCCAATAATTAAACATTGTAAAATATTTGGATAAAGTTTGTTGAAAGCGAATTAAATATTTTATGTGCCTTATAACGTTGATTTGTATTTGAACACCAAACTAAATTAAAGGCATTAAAATAAACAACAACTTTTATTTAATTTGGAGAATTTTAAGAATTCCAATCATGATAAAAAGATTAAATTGGTGTACTAAAGAAATAAAAATATTAATTTTGCTTTGTTTAAAAATAATGAGCAAGTTTTAATTAATTGTAAATATATTACAATTAGTTCACTATTTTATTTTTGCTTACATATAATGATATAAATTTCAAATCTATTTTATTTTATGTAAAATTATAATTTCAACTTATATTTTTGTAAAATATTAATTTCCAACTATTTTCTGTTTACTGCTTCAGATTTAATTTTTTAAAGTAGAAAATTAACTTATAAGGGAATTTCTATTAGCATTTTATATATTAAAATACCATTTTATTGATTCATTATTAAAAATCTGTAGAAACAAATTTAAAATAATGATTTAGTTTTTTATCAATTGAGCATTTAATAACATCGCATACGAACAATTCAATAAACCAACTTTTTGCAACTAAATGTATAAAATGTAATTACCTTGTACACTGAATTTTGCTCTAGATTTCCTCTTTTAAAATTAATTTATTATTATTTGCTATAGAAATTTTATATTTTAAAGAAAATTTTCAATTAAGCTAATGTAAATCTAATTGTTTTCTCTTTGATTCCATCTTAAAATTGATTATTCAATTAAATGTTTTTACTTTTTAACTTTTAAAAACTGATGACAAAATTAAAATTTACCACAAATTTTTTGGTCAAAAGCTTATAATAATTGAAAATAATTGCTTATTAAACCATTTTATAAATATCTTTTAAAATGACCCATAAATTGTTAAATGCGTTAAATAAAAAAAATTAATACAGAATTATTTTTGTATGATGTTAAAGGTAAGACAGAATAATTACATAAAAATTCCTTTAACATAAATATTAAATAGTTTTATCGTTACTTTATTGTTTTCATTACTTCAAACTTACTTAATTCTTTTAATTCATTTATTTAGTAAAGTTTTTATTTTACTAAATAAAACTATTTATAAATTTATTCACTATTTTAAAATAATAGTATTAATGTTAAATAGTTTAATTTTAAATAGAAACTGCAATAAAATTATGTGCGCAATATTTTCATCAGGAAATAGATTTAATTTAATTTAAAAACTGAAATTTTATCCTTTTTACAAATATGTACTTTTATATAATTTCTAAATGCCATTTAGTTGTTTTTCAGATTCGTTTATTTTATATAATATATTCCGATTTCTCGCAATTTCGTCCCAAACAAACTCGTTAAAGAAATAGCTGCTACACTCGCTGAAGTTTTTCAATGTAATATGCACTACAAATTTTGTATACGAATTTGAGTATGAATAGAATACAATCTATTAAATCTAACCAAATATTTAATTGCTAATTATATTTATATATTGCGTAATATATAAATATATTTATATATTGCTTAGTGCTTATTAATTACTTAATATATTTATATATTACGTTATTATAAAATATTTAATAACGTAATAAAGTTTAATAATATATAATACGTAATAAAGTTTCTCATTTAAATCAGAAAAGGATTGAAAAAAATGTGCAATTACTCCGAAATATATTTTGTAATGTATGAAGGAGAAACTACATAGCAATCTGTATATTGCCTATATCGTACTCGTAACTGAAAAAACACATTTAAAACTCTACGACAGAGATTAATTCGAAATTCATTATATCTATGTGTGGAAAGATTCCATAAATAATAAAACATATAGAACAGTTGAGTGTAAGGAAGAAGACAGATGTTACAAACTTCACAGTTCGTGCAACTGGGGAGGGAGTGGGGCATTCGTTCTAAAGTAGGTCGGCAAAAAACGGAGAAGACCTGCAAATTTTTCTTAGATTTTTTTATCTTTGCTTTCTAGTGATAAATGACATATTCTGTCATCAAAGCAGCAGTAACTATATAATATAATTCTAATTAGAATTCTAAAATTCTTAATCTGTGAAGAACAATGAGATTCCTTAATATTTGAAGAACAGTGGCTCTTAACTGTGAGAATTCTCTCATAGTTACTAAAATAAATCAGAACTCATCGTAAATTCTGATTTTGTATTTTAATTATTAAAGTGAATGCTCATTTAAAATTTGTTTTACAATTTGATCTGATTATTGAGTCCTCCAAGACTTCCAATCATATCTATCGATATGAACATTGCATTATATACTGATATGTTCTTGTTGTTCTAATGCTGCTGGCAATACAGAGGCATATACTCTTTATGCCATAAGCAATGGTTGCACCGCTATTACTTATTTAGCGCAACCCAGAAGACACTCGTAGCCTGAAGATATGCTACAGACGCGAGGGACACCACCCTACATATATATATATATATATGTAAATCATCTAGTGAGCAGGAATGAGCAGGGTTTTTAATAATTTGAGAGTGTGTTTTCCTCGTTATAAATATGCTCAGGATATTATAATTTCCATTGGGGTTTTAAAAGTAATTTATTTCCCTTTTCATATGTATATCTGTGTAATAATTTTCAGGTTCGTTTCTTAAGATTATGCTCTCTTTGTATCTTGGATATTTTTTTGTAGGTACTTAATGCGGTACTTCAGGTTATTAGTATTAAGAATTTTATTCTGGCTCTGTTAACTGTGACTGTAATTAATTCTTTTAACTGTGATTGCTAACTGTGACTGTAATAGGATAGTTCATGTGTTGCAAAATCTGTTGGAGGTTTTTTTCCATGGAAACTGATAGTAATTCTGGAATTCTATTAAAACTGGTAGGGATAGAGAAAATGCTAAAAAAAAAATGTTGGACATTATTGAAAGAAAGCTGTAAGAAACTGGGACAATTTTGTAACAAAATATATTTCTATTTATAGATGTTCACTGACAGGTCTTTATGACAATACAATGAACAACTTATATAAATAAATAAACAAAAATTATAGTTATTAATACGGTTTTTTTTAATACAGAACAAAAAAATCATTAACGTGAGCCAGCAAATTTCTTACGTCAATGGTATTAGGTTTTGCCCCCATTAACTCCAATTTTTGCATAGCATTGCCCGTCAATTAAAATTAGAAGCCACTTTATTTGTAATGTCTTATACCCTAAGGGCGATCATTTCCCACAATAGAAGTGAGTCTTATACCTTTTGTTATTATGAAGAAGCGAATATGCAGCTGCAGAAAGGTAAATAAAATTCATCATTTAGAGTAGCATTTATAAAATCTCTTATGAGTTACTCTTAATCTAGTTAACTGAATTTATTCAATTTATATAAAACAATGCACAATTCATTTTAAGAACAAATATATGTTATGAAAAGGATGCTGATGAAGCTTATTATTGTCAAATGAGTGGAGTTTAGAATTACAGTAGAAAAGTAAAATTACAGCATTTTTGTGTTTATTATATTCACTGTGAATGATAGAGCTTCAAGTGTTCCAAAAATACTCAACTAAACAAAATTAGATAGAGACCTAGAGGCAAGTGAATGTTTACATATCTGTGTCCTTTCAAATTTGATTACTTCTAATTTAAATGCACTATCATATAGTTTAAATTCAATTGGATATGCATTATCTAAATGTTTCTCCATTATTAGGATGGAAACATCCTGAAAGAGTTTTGCTGACTTCAACAAAAGTAATCTTTTAAAATGTTTTTTATATACAACACATAAGTATACCAATTACGATAAAACTGATATTCTAGAAGACTGTATCATCTTCTTTTTTAATAATTGTGGCGTGTTTATCAAATGCGTTAGAGATTGAAATTTGAAAAGGCTATCACATTTCGTAACAAGCATCATTAGGTGAAGCAAGAAGGAAAGGTGCTTCATATTTCGCTGTCTTCCTCATCCACTTCAACAAAAGAAATGTTTGGTCTGTGGATTTATTCTGCAAACACTGTCATAGTCAAGGGAACTTTCGGTTTGGAATTCCATCTGGGGTTTAAATATACCCATGTTTGCCTATTCACATTCTTCTCTTCATCCTAACGTCCAACAACAACAAAAAAACCCGAACTAAGTGAAAATTGTTCCCATTCTTAGTAATGTTAGATTTAGAATCGCTTGTCTAGTTTCGAAACAAACCCTCAATTCTCCGTTCACAAATTCACCTCAGACCATTTTTAATAACATTAGAGCCTTCTTCCACAGTTTGTACTATATAATACGAAATTCATAACACGCCTATTATTTAAAATGATAAGTAATTCATTTTAAATATGTTTGAATGTTAGATTTAGAATCACTCATCTAGTTTCGAAACAAACCCTCAATTCACTGTGCACTAATTTACTTCATATCAATTTTTTTAATATTAGAACCTTCTTCCATAGTTAGTACTATATAATACGAAATTCATAACACGCCTATTATTTAAAATGATAAGTAATTCATTTTAAATATGTTTGAATGTTATGTTAGATTTAGAATCACTCATCTAGTTTCATATAAAAACAAACCCTCAATTCACTGTGCACTAATTTACTTCATATCAAGTGCACTAATTTTTTTAATATTAGAACCTTCTTCCATAGTTTGTGCTATATAATACGAAATTCATAACACGCCTATTATTTAAAAAAATGATTAGTAATTCATTTTAAATTCACTGTTAATTTATCTAAAATGAATTAAATTCATAACACGCCCATTATTTACAATGATTATTAATCAAGTATTCAATTTAAAGTAAAGAATTGCACAGTTTCCAAAAATTGTTCTTAGTTTAAATCCAAACTCTACTACTTTCTACTAATTCAAATATGTTTAAGCTAGTGCTGCATGGACAATTTTTTTAAGTTATTTTAATCCTATTAAAGAGTAATTGGAAAAAAAAAGAGATCTGAAACTATCTAATAAAGATAAGTAAACCTTACTTTAAAATTCTTTCTGGTGTCACCGGCAAAAGTTATGTTTCTTACTTTGTTTCTTACTTTGTTTGTTCTCTTGTAACAGGAGGCATCCTAAGATACTAATGAGATTCTTACTGCATACTTTCTTATAATAAACTATAATTGCTCACTAAGCAAGAAATATTTGGTCTCCAGAGAACTCGAAAACATCCCAGCAATTTGTTTGGAGAACGGGAATAGAAGAAAATAATTTATATAGTTAGAAATAATTTCGAAACTCTGCTTGGAATATCATGTTTCCCTTTATTTGCTGAGATTTAAATATAAATTTATAAAGCTTATGAAATAAATTTAATTGGGTTTGATTTCGTCTTCAAAGTCCCATTAAACTTATTTCCATTATAATAAATATTTATTTCTTAAAGTGATTTATTATTTAAAAAAATTGAACTATTGAATTTTTTTAAATACATTTCCTCATTTGATAAATAATTTTTTACAAAATCCTATTTTTTTCAATAAAATCCTATATTTATAAATAAAGGCACATAAAAAGAAAAAAAAAGTATATTTAATTAAAAAAATAATTCTAATATACGTATATTAAAAATATGATATTCATATTTTTTTTTTAATGTCTATAAAAATAGTATTATATTAAATATCAAAAGGTATCAAGTATATATTTTTTCTTTTTATGTGTCTTTATTAAATACAAATGTTGTATACGTTAAATAAGTAAATTCAATTAAATATTCAATTCAAAGAAGATTACATTCTCCTGAAACTTTATAAAATGAATTTGGTATTTATTTGAATTTAGTTATCTTTTACATATAATTTAATTTAATACATTTATTTTAAAAATAGTTCTACTGTTGTTTCTTTTTCTTTTCTTAGACAGCATTTGAGATATATTGGTAATTTCAATCAGTGAGTTTCTCTCAAAATAAATTTTAAAGGTTTAAAATAATATCAAGATTAAATTAGTTTTTTTAAAACAAAGTGATCCTTCAAATCTCATTTTAAGCAAACATTATTCATTCTCTGGGGAATCAATTTTGTTTCTAGCTATAGAAAAAAAATGTTATGATACAGTGTTTTATTCCTATTTTTATTATATTGATGAATATATCGAATTGCAACATGTAATTTTAAATGTTAATTTAAAAAATAAAATGAAAATGTTTATTTAAATGTTAATTTTATTTGTTTTACTCTTCACGTGCATTGATTGATTTCTAATGATAACATTTTTAATATAATGTTTTATTTCTTTTTCTTATAAAATTTGTATTCATTCCAAATATAAATAATTTAATTAAAACCGTAGCATAACTCAAAGTTAACTATTATTTAACAAAATTAATTATTGACATCCATCAAAATTCTTATTCAACATTAAATATTGATTGAAAAAAAATATGAAGGAGTTATGACAGTAAAGATTATCATCTTATTTATGCGTAAAATAAAAGAATTCATATTAGATGGCGTAGACAAACTAAATTTAAATGAAAAATAAAACACATCAATTTTGATAAAAGTATGAAATAATATATTGTATCCCATTTTTTATGAAATATTATTATTCAATATTTCATTATTGTTCGTCTCCATTTTTCACAATTTTATCATTAAAAATTGATTTTTATTTTCATTATTCATTATGTTTTATGTAATTTAATCGCAGAGTCAATGAAAGATTTCTGTTAAACGAAAGAAATAAAAAGAAATTACAATTACATAAAATTATATTTGTTTCTTAGAAGATGTCATATTAGAGAGTTTTGAGAATTTTTTATTTTGAGAATTTCCTAAAACAACAAGAAAAGAAATCAATCATCGTGTTTCTATCCATAAAAATAGTATAGCAGTTCAATGAAATAAAAGTTAAACGCAAAAACACTGCGCTATTAATAAATGCTCGCTTTATTACATTCTTCTAATAAATGTGTTCAAACTTCTGTAATACTAATTTATAAAAAATAAATTAATTATTTTTTTTAAACAATTTATTAATTTCAGACAAGAAGTCTAAATTTAGTGGTGTGTACTGTAAAAGATTCATAAAGTTTAACTGAAACTTCTCCTTTTAATTCTTCCGTTATATCTAATCAAAAAAAATTTAAAACTATATGCAGAAAATGAATTTCACAATTTATATTGCATAAATAACAATTCTGAATTTTCAAATTTTATTAAATCACAGACAGCTAAAATTATTTCTTGAATCAGTTAACAGAAACATTGATTAACCACCTCCATGTAATAAACATCTCTGACTTGATGTATACCCATAAAAATAATTTTAACATCATGGTTTGCTACGATAAATATAAGACACTACAATATAAATAAAATGTACTAAATACTGTTTGAACAGAATCATTAATTATAACTTTAAAAAGATATAGAAAAAAGATAAAGGTTAAAAAGGAAAAATAATAATAAATAAATTTAAATTTAAAAAAACATAAATTATTTGTTATTATTATATTTGTCTTTTTTAAAAGCATAGAGACTCATTTTTTTTTACTTGGAGTTTGCTAAAAACATTTTAACATATTTATCATTAAAAGTGAAAGAAAAAAATTCCAATTTGGGAATGAATAAAGAATTTCAATCATTAAAATCCTTTTAATGGTTTTCATAAATCATTTTGTAAGTTTGAAAAAAAAAATTAATATTTATTTCTAATTTCTGAAGTCTGTTAATATATAAGAAGAACAAAATTTTCAAAAGAAATCTTCTTCTCTTGTCAGTTTTCTATGAAATTAACATGCAAATTGTTTAATAATAAATAATATTTTGAATTGGAAGGATTTCGTAATTTTAATGATTAATATTTTAAAATGAAATTAAAAATAAAAATAAATTCAACTATAAGTTAGTAAAAATTTATATATAGAAGCCAGCTAAGAATCTAAATATACAAGCATCAATTTTAAATTTTAAATAAATTAAATTCATCAGTTTTTTTATTATATTTTTATTTTTATACGCGGTTATTGTCGCACTTATCGTTAACTAGTATAAATTTAAATACTTTTAATTTCTTGAATAGTTTTCATTATAAGAAGTACAAACCTTCTTTTTACTATATAAATCTAATATACACAGTTCTTGTGAAATGATAAAATAATAATTATTCGAAATTTATAAAACTTTTGCTTCATAAAATTTAACTAAATGAAATTTGATTGGAATGTCACAAAGGCATTTAAAATTGGATTTATTAGAATTTTTCATAAGAGTTTTTTGATCGGTAGTTATTTCATATTAATTATTTTAATTGTAAAATATTTTATGAAAAACTATTTAGGAATATTGATCCATTTCAGATACAGAAAATTTAATTAATAAATAATGAATAAAGAGAAAATGAAATACAGAAAAGCTAATGCAAATAAGATTGGTTATAACATAATATGATTAAGCAAAAATAAGATATATACATATTACAAAATTAAAAAAAAACACTTTGTTAAGTCATAACTCATGCATAATATTTCATAATTTATTTAATTATATTATATATTTTTTAATTTTCAAAGAATTTCTCACATCTTTAGTAATTTATTATAAATTAAAGATTTATAAAATTAAATATTATATTTACATTACATATATATATATATATATGTATATATATATATATATTATCATTTTCCAAAGTGTGAATTTTTTAGTTATTAGAAAACGTATTCTTATAAAAATAATGTACAAAATATCATAATAATCCATAAAAATTAAACTATTCAAGAAACTACAAAAATATTTTCTAAAATTTCTAAAATTTGTTGAACCAAAACACTTTTCAAGTATTCTTACAAACTGCTGAATTAATATGAAAATTTTAATATATTTTTAAATATAAAAAATTATTTTGTATCCAGAATATCATTTCTTTTTAAGTGAAATATAATTTTGTGCAAATTGAAAATAAAAGCAGCAATGAAGAAATTTAGTTTACATTTCTCAAAACGAAATGAGTATTTTGATGAAACTGAACCTTTTCAAAAATAGATGTGTATCATATATTGTAAGATATCGTATTCTCCAATTAAATGCAGTGAATTTTAATTTTAAAGAACTGTATGAAGGATATAATTTTAAGATATTTATTATATTTATCTGTATTTTAAGGTAAATAGAGATTTTGTTTGTTACCCATGTTTCAATAATTCTAAATTCGAAACTAATATAGATGTAAAAACAGAATTTTGTTTCAATACATATTTTCAATAAATAAATAAGTGGTCCATTAAGGATTTGTTTGTTATTTTGCTTTAAAATCCATTAAAATATACGAATAAAATTGTATGAAATGAAATATTAATATTTTTTTATAATTTATATATTGAATCATTTATATATTGAAATAAAAAAAGTACTTTAAAATACGTTAATAAATGTGCTTTTTTTTTTATATTAGTAGTAAGGAAGTTTTAAACTGGATTTCATTCCTCCAAGTCTTTTCAAAAGGTTGCATGATTTATTTTTAATATTATTAAATTAAATTATATATTGAAATAAAGAAACTCATTAAAATACAGTAATAAAGTCTTTTTTTTTATAATTGTAATAAGGAAGTTTCAAACTTGACTTCATTCCTCACAATCTTTTACAAACATTTGCTTGATTTATTTCTTATAATTATTACATAAAATTAAATATTGAATTACAAACCCATTTAAATATAATAATAAATGCTTTTTTTATAATTGTAGTAAGGGAAGTTTTAAACTGGACTTCATTCCTCTCAGTCTTTTTTCAAAAGATTGTTTGTAAGTTTAAACTACCAATGCAGGGAAAAAAAAAAAAAAAAAGATCAACTTCCGGAGATAAAAGAAGAAAGAGATAGCAATAAAATTATATTAACATTGTTTAAGTATATTATATATTGAAATAAAAAAAGCCCATTAAAATACATTAGTAAATGGTTCTCCAATTCCTTCTATTAGCTCACACTCTCCCTATATATATCTTGTTCAAATTGTCAATCGTTAATAAAATACTTTTTCTCATACACTCAAGTTCAAATGCATTTTTTGAAAATTGTAATGGATGATCCTTGATGTTAATACAATTTTTTCAAATGTTAATTCATTAATTAAATTTAATTAATTAATTTCAGTTTTATTTAGATTTAAGTTGCATATATTTACCAATAGATGGCTCTAGATAAATTTTTGAAAAATTATTGAAAATTATTTATAAAGGGCTTTCTGCAATATAGTTCAGAAAAAAAGAAGGAATTGACTTTATTTTTTTTTTTATATTACTTGTTTATAATTGTAGTAAGGGAAGTTTTAATCTTAAATTCATTCCTACCAGTCTTTTCAAATGGCTGTCTGATATATTTCTTAATATTATTAAATTAAATTATAAATTGAAATAAAGAAAACTCTTTGAAATATATTAATATAAGTCTTTTTATATAATTGTACTAAGGGAAGTTTGAAAAACCCAACTTCCTTCCATCCCTGTCTTTCAAAAAGGTTGTCTGATTTATTTCTACAGGTATAGACTTCCAATACTTTTGTATCCCAAAGCTCCTCTGACCGAGGAAAGTGAAAATCATCCCCAGTAATCTTCTTTCGTTAAAGACCTGGTCTTATTCAAACCACTTCTCATCTTGAATGCAAGCCAATAACGATTGTGTGTCAAAAGACTTAGTTTAAACTACCAATGCAGTGAGAAAAAGAAAAAAAAAACGATCAACTTCCAGTGTCAAACGAAATAGAAAAAAGAAGTAAAGAAGTTTCTGAAACCATGGGAATGAATGAAAATGATAGATTCTGATTTCATCAGCGACACTCTGCTATTAACGGTTCGTTTCTTCAATCATTTGTTCGCTTCTCCACAATCAAGAGACTTTCTAGGACTTCTTTTCTTTAGTTACTATTCGATCACAACTTTCAAGGACAAAGTTAGTTTTAGTATAAAAATATAATTCTGATGTATAGATGAACACGTACAGAAAGCAAGATTGTTTTACTTAGTTAAAATTTAATTTTATTTTCCATAACACTAAAAGTTCTAGACATGTTAGTTTAATAAATAATAAAGTCAAACTTAAGTTAGCAAGTTTTAAAATCAATACTTTAAAGGATGAATGTAATGCTAATCAGTTTACATTTAAATGTCAATAAAATGAATTACAATAATTACTTTTTTTAACTAACGATATATAAAAAGTATTTATTGTATTTATTAAGATATTTAAAAGAAATTTAATCAATTAAATTAATTTTAAACCAAATTTAAATGTTTTTTATTGCATTATCTGCTATTAACGGTTCGTTTCTTCAATCATTTGTACGCTTCTCCACAATCAAGAGACTTTCTAGGACTTCTTTCTTTAGTTACTATTCGATCACAACTTTCAAGGACAAAGTTAGTTTTAGTATAAAAATATAATTCTGATGTATAGATGAACACGTACAGAAAGCAAGATTGTTTTACTTAGTTAAAATTTAATTTTATTTTCCATAACAATAAAAAAGTTTCTAGACATGTTAGTTTAATAAATAATAAAGTCAAACTTAAGTTAGCAAGTCTTAAAATCAATACTTTAAAGGATGAATGTAATGCTAATCAGTTTACATTTAAATGTCAATAAATGAATTACAATAATTACTTTTTTACTAACGATATATAAAAAGTATTTATTGTATTTATTAAGATATTTAAAAGAAATTTAATCAATTAAATTAATTTTAAACCAAATTTAAATGTTTTTTATTGCATTATCTGCTATTAACGGTTCGTTTCTTCAATCATTTGTACGCTTCTCCACAATCAAGAGACTTTCTAGGACTTCTTTTCTTTAGTTACTATTCGATCACAACTTTCAAGGACAAAGTTAGTTTTAGTATAAAAAAACTCTGATTTATAGTTGAGCCTCTACAGAAAGCAAGATTGTTTTTACTTTGTTAAAATTTAATTTATTTTTAACATAACATTGAATATCTAAACATGCCTTTTAATAAATAATTAAATAAAACTTAAGTTAGCAACTTTTAAATTCAATACCTTAATGGATGAATTTATTGCTAATCAGTTTTCTTTTAAATGTCAATAAAATCATTACAATATTTACTTTCTTTAATGTAAAGAAATTTAAAAAGTTTTTATTGATTTATTAAGATATTTAAAATAATTTAATTAATTAAATTAATTTTAAACCAAATTAAATTGTTTTATCTGCTATTAACGGTTCATTTCTTCAATCATTTGTTCGCTTCTCCACAATCAAGATACTTTCTAGGACTTCTTTTCTTTAGTTACTATTCGATCACAACTTTCAAGGACAAAGTTAGTTTTAGTATAAGAAACTCTGATTTATAGTTGAGCATCTACAGAAAGCAAGATTGTTTTACTTTGTTAAAATTTAATTGTTTTTTTAACATAATATTGAAAGTTCTAAACATGCCATTTTAATAAATTATTATGTAAAACTTAATTTAGCAAATTTTTAAAACTATACGTCAGAGAATGAATGTCATTCTTGTCAGTTTACATTTAAATGTCAATAAAATGACTACGATATTTACTTTACTGTTACTACTTAAATTTTACTTAACTACTTAACTACTATTAGTAGTTAACTCATTTTGTTTTAAAGTAAAGAAATTAAAAAGTTCTCAGTGTATTTATTAAGATATTGAAAATTAAGATTAAAAATAAATTAATTAACTAAATTAATTTTTAATCAATATTAAAAGTTTTTATTTTATTTATTGTGTATGAATCGTATATGTTTGCAGTGTTTATTAATGTATAATCTTCTGATAGACCTTTGCATTTTTAAAATGCGTAAAACTTCCAATATAACAATAATTTTTATCAAACGTAATTTGATTGTTTAAATTTTAATCATATTGTAGAACATCATTCTATATCTTGGGAGTATGTTTGGCGATCTAAAAAAATATAGGATTTTTTTTTTTTTCATTTTTAGACAGCTTCATTGTCCCTTAAAATGTATATAAAATGTATCTGGATATTAAATCCATGTAGAATGAGGAATTTATATAAAAAAACCTGAATAAATTATTCTTGACCTGAATCCTTAACTTCTTTTATATTAAATTCAATTTCCTTTTAATGATATATCACATTTGAAATTATTCTTTTATATAGTCTAAATCAGATTTTTTTTTTTTTTTTATAATTGCAGTAAACTCATTATAATGGATATAATATTAATTTTAAATTACTATAAATAAATTTTTAAAAACTTTCAGTTAATAGAAAACATTTTTCAAAAACATAAATTTTTCTTTATTAATTTTAATGAGAATCTCCACATGATTGATTAAGGTTAAGATATACTCTTATGAATATATAACAAAAATATTCCGGTAAAATTAAAAATGTAAGTAAATATTTGTATTGTGAACGTGAACTCCGGAATTTTTTAAAGATGATTACATTTTTGGAAAAACTATTAGACTGAAAAGTTCAACTTATACTTTGTATAAAAATAATTAATAAATGCGGTAGTTCAAATTTTATTTAAATATTTTTTGGGTTTTTTAATAAAATTATTTTATAAATGTTAAAAAAATCCTATTTTTAAATAAATGTTTTTAACACTTTTTTTTTTTTTATAAATGATTGCAATAAACTTTGCTTAGAAGTTGTTGTCAGTTTATTATTCATTTAAAATATTCAGCATTCAGTATTCATAATTCATTATTATTTGTGCTATTATATTATTCGTTTAAAACTATGTTATAATTTTATTTATAAAAAGTCAAATATGAAATATTATTCATGCATGTTTACGTATTGTTCATTATGCAATATGAATTTATCAACTTATATTTTCTGTTTTATGTATATTCAAATTACATCTTTTTATTTAATGTTTTTTATTTACTTTAAATGCGTTGATTTTGAAAAAATCCCAATTTCTGATTTGATGGTATATATATAATCAAAAAAAAACATTGCACGTTGCATTATACGTTAATTTAATTTTTTCATTATATTACATTTGTCATATTTTTGCTGTAAATTATTTAGCAGAGAAAATATTTCCGAAACATGTTTTGAATATTAACAGATTTTAATAAGTTTTTTAAACTGATTATTGTTCATTATCAGGAAATTTAGCTTAAAATCGATAATGCTTTTCTCCGATTCTATTTTCTCTTTTTTATATTTAAATTTTCATATGAAGTGCAAAATACATCTGAGTAATTTAGCTTAAAATATTTATTCCAAAACATTAAAAGATAAAAGTAGCTTTTCTTCGTTATGCATCTGTATTTTGATTTTTTTTTTTTTATTGAATATTGATGATTGATTTGATTTGAAATTTAATTGTATGAAATGTCAAATGCTTAGCATGCAACCACGGGTAATGTGCAAAGCTGTAACATACATTAAAATAAACTATTTTTATAAAGGGTTCTTTTTAATTGAAATGAATTAAATTTATTGGAATATTTTAAATTAAATAATAAATCAAATATTCATATTGTAAATTGTTATTTTTAACCTTAAAATTATTAGATTTCATTTAAATTCATATTGAACCTGAAAATAAAAAATAAGATTACTTTAATACATACACCTCAAAATTCACGTTAATTGAATAGTTTTATTTTAAATTAATTACAATATACAGAAATATTTATCAATAATATAAATTTATAAAATTTTTAATCCATTGAATGATTTATAAAGAAAGAAAAAAATAGATTGATGCTTGAATAAATTGATGCAATACATTTTAAATATCATTATATGTTTGTTTCAATAAAATAACAAATATTTTCAAATAGTTTTCAATTTTAGTTAAACAATACAAAACATATTAAATAAATTAAACAGCTTATTAAATAAGCTGCATTTCTTTTTCATCTGCGAAAAGTGTAAAATTATTTAATATAAAAACAACAATATTTTTGTTTGTTCATTTAAAGCAATTTACATTATTAACTGTTGAATACAAATATATACAAAATAGGGAAAAAAATGTAAAGTCTTTTGAATTCTTTCATTAAAATGTCAAAACAGAAACAAAGAATTTTTTTGTTACTCCATTAACAACATTTTTTATACGAGTAGGGAGATTACTTTGTTTAGTTTCACTATTTGCATTCATTTTAAGTGCATGTGTTGTTTTAGAATTGTTGTTCACTTTGCCTGCTATTCTTTATTTACTTTCATTATCAACGAACACAAAAATTCCTCAACTAAAATAAATACGGAAATAAAACTAATTTTACATTGTAAACAACTGTGGCTGATAAATGTTTTTGTTTTATTTGTAGAGTTAATTTTAATCATCATTTATCAAATCTAAATCTAATTGAAGTAGTAAAGTAGTAGATATATTTAAAACCTGTGGATTGGTCATAAATGTTATTCATGAAACATTATTAAACACACATACACTCAAGAGCCAAAACATAATAACCACCTGTCAATAACGAGTTGGCCCACCTTCGGCGCGTAACACAGCTTCAACCCGCCTTGCCATGGATGCCACAAGTACTTGGTAGATGGCCGGAGACAGATTGTACCAGATGTTTAAGAAACGGTCACGCAAATCCGAGATATTGCGAATTGGTGGTCTTTGAACTCTGAGCTGCCGTCCCAGGACATATCAAATGTCTTCTGTCGGATTGCGATCCGGTGAGTTAGGCGGCCAGGACATTAACTGGAATTCAGCATCATGTTCCTGGAACCACTCCAACACAATTTTAGCCTTGTGACAAGGGGCGTTGTCCTGTTGGAACATTCCATTTCCAACTGGAAAAACAGAGGCCATGTAAGGGTGCAACTGGTCCGCAATGATGTTCAGATACCCTGTAGCATTCATGGTCTGCTCTGCCACAACCACGGGTCCCACAGACGCCCAAGAGAACGTCCCCCAAAGCATAATAGCGCCACCACCGGCCTGTGTATGACCTACTGTACATTGAGGGGAGCAACTGTTCGCCTGGAAGACGGCATATCCTGACACGGCCATCGGCGTGATGAATGACAAACCGTGATTCATCTGACCAGGCAACTCTCTCCCACTGATCCATGGACCAGTCACGATGTTCCCGGGCCCAGCACAGGCGCAGTTGGCGATGACGCTTGGTCAGCAAAGGCACACAAGTGGGACGTTTGCTGCGTAGCCCCATATCCAACAGTGTCCGTTGAACAGTGTGCTCCGATACTATTCTACTTGGCGCTGCATTGTATTGGCCGTCAGCTGAGCCACTGTCTGGCTCGGTTTTGCTTCACCATGCGAGACAGTCTCCGACGACCTTTTTCTTTGATAGCGTGTGGGCGTCCA
The DNA here is from genome assembly GCA_021605095.1 of Caerostris extrusa. Classification (NCBI taxonomy): domain Eukaryota; kingdom Metazoa; phylum Arthropoda; class Arachnida; order Araneae; family Araneidae; genus Caerostris; species Caerostris extrusa. Next base: position 59,653 of record BPLR01012475.1, read on the forward strand.
ACACCATGTCGTCTACTGCTGGTTTCACCATCATTTATCCACTTTACATAAGTACTAACAACTGTAGAACGCGAACAACCCACGAGTCGTGCAGTTTCGGAACTACTTGTTCCGAGCCTTCGAGCCATTACAATCTGACATCTATCAAAGTCGATCCGTATGATCCGCAGCCTTCCCATCACACACAGAAGTAAGTGAAAGAATGATTCTTCAGACTCTCCAGCAGCAGTTAAATACCACTTCCCCCTGATCACGTGCCTTCCACGTCATCCAGGCGAGTTCATTGCAAAATGGAGCGGTGGTCATAATGTTTGGCTCTTCAGTGTATATATATATATATATATATATATATATATTGTACGGGATTATGATATGATCCCCTAGTTATCATGCCGTCCACAGAAATCGATCAAAAATTTTGGTTTGGGTTATTTTTAGGTATGAACTAAGTAATTATTTGAAAACAACTGTTAAATAGGTAACAGATAAGGTTGCAATGACAAAATTTCGAAAGGAAATACCTACTTCTTTATTGGAATGAGATCTCCGTTGGAAAAACAATCAATAGAGTTGGAATGAAAACACGAAAATTGACACATTCAATATCTCCTTGATGGTATATTGCATGCGACAGGTAGTGCACAGCACGGAAGCATGTACCATGACAAGTATCCTTATAGTGAAATGCTTTGTCTGACGTCGTGTGGATGTTAGATGGCTCTTCGCCACCTGTGGGTGTCTTCTTCACACTTTGCTTAACACAACAGTTTGGCGACAGAGTTATCTGACCGAAGCTATATATCACCACAGAGTTATCTATGTAACGTTTCTGTTCTCGATTAAGTACCCCAATTGGAGGTATCCAATAGAGTTTTGGCTGTGGGAGTTATCTGAAATCCAAAGTGTATGCATCTAATCCGCAAACTCTATCTGATTTGAAAGGCGCCATCAAACACCAGGTACAACAGATCCCCCTTGCCATGGAACGTGCTTCAGTGCTTCCATCAAATCCATCACCTGCAACATCATGTCATCATATATAAAGGAGGTCACGTAGAAAATTCGTGAAACACAGCAAAATATTTTCTTTTCTTTTGCTTCTCTATCTTTATTGATTGTTTGAACATTTTTGTCTTCTTAAGAATCTTTAACGTAGACCTCAATATAAACAAGATTTTTGATAATTTTTTTTTACGTATATATATATATATATATATATATATATATATATAACGTAACCCTGTATATCTATATATCCATCTCTCTATATATATATGCAGGGTGATTATAAATAGACTACCTCGATATATGCACCCCTATTTTTATGTCGCAAAAAAATTGATCAAAATTTTGTTTTAGGTATATTGATATATTTGTATTATATAGCATAGAATCCGAATAGCATTCAATAAAAAAAATTAAAAAGTGTTTTAGTAAAATCCATAATCATTTCTATTGGATCCATAATCATTTCTATTCTAATATAAATATATATAACAGAAAACACCATTTTATTCTTTATTTATTTTCAAATTATGCTTAGGTTGCATGTTTTCCCCATACCATTGTTTTAAATAATGTATTAAAATATTAAAACTCTTATTCATTACTTCCATAAATATCATATGAATATCATATGAATTTTTATGCATCATAAATATTTTCTCTTTGAGTTGATTTATACATTAAAAATCATATAAAAATTAATATTATTAAAACTATTTATTATTAATTAAAATATCATATAAAATGAATATTAACTAATTATATTTGTTTTGAAGTATTTTTTTTTCTTTGAATTCTCAAAAAATTTTAATGAGTTCGTTGCTTCTTTACCTTAATCTATATGTAAATATTTGTACTTCTGGCAAATTTATTAAAAACTACTTACGTTAAAGTAATGTAAAAGTTTTGTACATTTTGTTTTTGCTTTTTTCAATCAAATAGTCTTTTCTTTCTTTTCCACCTTATAAAAATAACTACCAGAGAATATGAAAATTAATATACATAGTGATTTATTATTTTTAAAAGTTAATTATTAAGAATTTAATTTAAATCTCAGTTGAGATATCGCATGTTTTTTGCTTATTCAAAGATTCTTAAACTTTCATCTAGAAACATACTTAAATTATTTTAAAATGTCTAAATATAAATAAGTATAAAGCTTATGTGTGATAAAAGTATGGGAAAAATTGGATGGTTAACAAGGTTTATGTGCTAACGAAATTTGAAAAGAAACCCACATAAATAACACGACGATATATATATATATATATATTGTTTTCCGATATTGAGGACATAATCTCATAGTTAAGGAATTATGATTATTTGTACTTTAATAAGAAAGCATGCAGTATAGAAAAATAAATAAATCTGATATATCATTTTGGGTTACGTAAGAATAATTTATTAACTCAAAATCAAAATAATATTTTACTTACTTTATACAGAAATAAAACTTGATAATTACATTTCCTGCCATCTATTAATACATCCAAATATCTAATTTTTATATTATCTCGCTCGTGATTCAGCTTCTAGTTAAGTCCCATAAGTACACGCATTACGTGTACAGTTGCCATGAAACTGCTTCCGGAATGTTATGACAGCTGTTGTCCGAGCACTGATGTTAATGAGCAGGGTGGACATCAGGGAGGACCAAACACTTTGTCACACCTCAGCAAGCACGAGAAGACCTCAGGGGTATTCGGTGGGTGCAGAGAGCTCATCCGTTAACCGCGATAGTTCCGTTTTACGAGAGATCTAGAGAGAAGCAGAGATCGCACCATAAACATGACACCATCTCTCTCCCATCCGAGAGCTCTGAGATTATTCCTATGGTATATTATCAAGCACGGCTGCTTTAACGAGAAGAAAAATGAGAAGGATATTTTGGAACTGGAACATACTATTTTCCTGTTTATGGCATCGTAGTGGTGATCCTGTTTTTTTAAGATGTTGTAAATATTTTTTATGCCTTTCACATTAAGTTAACAGATGCATTTGATGTATAAAAGGGATGCAAATGAAAAAGAAAAAACTCAACTAAAATTAATCTCTTCCATATGATAATGTATATATAAAAAGTCTATTTAGTTTGGTACTCTATTATACATATAAAAAAAAAAAGTGGGTTTTGACATTTATAAATTTAACATGGTATTTAAACTAAGACAATGTTTATTTGAGGCCACTTTGTACCACGAAGTTTCCATCTGGCAAAGCCTTTAAAGCATCTTTACTGGCATCTGTCTAATATTTTTAAACTTACTCTACTAATGTGCATATTATATTTTGATGCAGATATGTACCTTTTTGTAATTTTTTGAAAATATACTTGTAGTTTGCTGGGTAATTGTATATTTTCAGATTTTTCTTATAGGTTTTATGCCAATATGTATCCTCTTCAAACCTTTTATCAAAAATTATACATGAGCATTCATTTACTATTAATAAAGATTTTATTAAAGCTTACCTTATCACTATCAAATGCCTTTCTGTTTCTTATAATTTTATATTTGAAATGATATTCGAATAAATAATACATTTTTTATTGTTGTTTCATATTAAAACTTTTTAATAGTTTTTTTCCGGGCATTAAATGATTTAATTGCATATTCGTTAATTTTACTTGTAAAATGTAAACTTGCAATTGTAATTTTTCTTTAGGTGATTTGTAAAAAATGATTTTATACACTGTAGAAATTTATTATTTTTCCAATTCATTTATTTACAATCAGATCAAATACATTAATAATTCTTTTTTTTTTTAATATTTAACCACAAAAATTATTTGCAATTTTTATCAAATTAAAAATGACTCATTTAATAATGACTTAAAACAATAATTACAATTCTTTAAAAACTATTACAAAAGAAAATTAATTTGTAAAATATTTATAAAGTTTTATGTTTTTGTTGTTGCTTATCCCTTGATTTAAAACTAAACCAAGTCCAGTAGATCATGCTGCATCAATAGATCGTAAACGGTCCTCCCTCCTTCAACAGTTGCCTCACAGTTTTTAATAGCTAAAATATTGTGAAGATTATAAATTTGTTTAATTTAAAATGTGCATCATAATTTATTTAGTATCACAAATATTTAGTAGTTACATCAACATAAAGCATATCTTAATAGTTAAAATTGCATTAAAAATATAATTGAAGCAACAATTTTTTATTAAATATAAAGTAAAAATTTCATATATTTCTCTTTTATATTTTTTTCTTTTTTACAGCGATTTATATCCACACACACACGTAATGGAAGCACTCATGAACGCATGCACGCACAAACTAATATACATTTTAAAATATACTTTCTATATTTGTAAAATATGTTTCTCAAAGAAATTTTTTTACGTAACTTACTTTTAATTAATTTCAGTAGTGTCATAGCTAGTTAACAAAACTATTTTAGCCTAAATAATATGCATAAATTATGTTTTAAAATATATTTGTTCAAGTATGATTAAATTCGTCTCTGAAAAGTTAAAATCCTTTCTTCATATTATTATTATGCATTTATTTCTCCACGCACGCATGAACGCATCGCACCCTTGCACAAACTAATATACATTTTAATGTATATACATATATATATATATTATATGCATACATATTTATACATATATTCTTTATATTTATTGGTATAACATAAATTACATACTTTTTGCTTAATTTATACTAGACTCATAGAAAATAAGCAAAACTATTTTAGCTTAAATAATATGAATAAATTATATTTTAAAATGTATTTCTTCAAGTATAATTAAATTCGTCTGTGAAGAAGTTAAAATTTTTTGATCATATTAACATTATGCATTGTCATTATTTTATCATTCAAGCAAAAACATAAGTCAGAAAATGAGTGTAGCCATTTGTTAATAATTAAAATACTATGAACATTATGAGTATGATTAATTTAAAAATAGGCATCAATATTTATTTAGGATCACAAATATTTAGTAGTTACATCAATATAAAGCATATCTTCCTAGTTAAAATAAAATATAACATATAATGAATCGTCAATTTTTTATTAAATTTAAAGCGAAAAGTTGTTCTCTCATTTACAGCTAGCTATATACATACATATATTCATACACCCACAAACACCCACACCCACACACATAAACAGTCATTCACACCTCTCTGCACACACCAATATACATTTTAAAATATATTCTCAATAATTGCAAAATATATTTCTGAAAGAAAATGGTTTACAAAACTTACTTTTTATTAATTTGCACTAAACTAATAGTTAGTTAATAAAACTATTTTAGCCTAAATAACATGAATAAATTATATTTCAAAATGTATTTCCTCAAATATAATTAAATTTGTCTGTAAATAAGTTACAATCTTTTTGCTCCTATTAACATTATGCCTCGCTATTATTTTAACACTCAAGCAAAAACATAATTCCGCAAATGAATTCTTAGAAATCACTTTAAAACTAACCCCAGACTTGCCCCTCATTTTGTCAACCGAGTCATCCACCTTCAAAATCCCCTGACGCCATTTGCGAAAACCAACAAAAGATGACCCCATTTTTAAAACCCTCATGCAAATCCTTTGGCAGCACTCATTAAACTTATCCACACAAGAATGGTCATAAATAAAATAAAATGGCAATCATCGCCAGCTGTAATATGAAAGAGACCTTTCTTTGAGCTAGAAATGCAAAGCAGGGCCCTAGAAGAAGAGAAAGGAGTAAGATTTGACGACGTCCCCCTTGGCCCACCCCTTATCCCCTCCAGTTTGAAGACTTTAACAGGAACTGTGCGCTAAAATTAAGAAACCCTTCTCCACCTACTACTCTTCTAAAGGATAGGCGAAATAAAACGAAGCTGTCTGTGACACAAGAGTCAAAGCTGGCGTAAAAATTCATGCCAGAAAATAGTTTTAGGACCGAGTTGATTCGATGTACCGTGAAATTTAATCAGGAACTATGTTAAATTAAAAGATGAAGCGGTACGTGAACTAAATTTGCTCTGGCAAAGACACTCTCCGCCTTTTGAAAAGATTGGGAGTTGTTGCAAATTAAAAACAGGTTTTCCCAACTACCGATGTATCAAGAAGTATTAAAAGGAATTTAGTATTATTATTGTCGTGTTGTTTGCACAGGGGGGGGACATAGTTACTCGCATGATTTAGCTCGTCAAGGTTAATTTTTAATTTGTTTGCGAATCCGGAGTTCTTCTTTTTTTTTTGCAGACGATGTAAAAAAACTTATGACGTTTACTAGTAAAAGAACTTTGATGCATAAAAAAATTAATTAATGGATTTATTGTGTTATGACGACTTTCTGAAATATGTTATTGAGCCATGAAACAATGAATTACAAAAATGTTAATTAAGATTAAGGATTTTAATTTATCATCTGTAAATATGATTCATGGATTATTTCTTCTAAGGAACTTGAGTTTAATTTCTTCTTCATTGGTGCAGCAGACCCATGGTGGGCCAAGGCCGTCTGCCTGTTGGAAGATTTTTGAGACAGAAGATGCTTTTTTACTGGGTAGGGTTATCAGGCTTACGCCCACCGCTCTACAGTCATATTAGATCTGGATCTACGATTTAAAGTGGATTCTTTTAACCGAATTCCTACTAACATCTATGGCACTGCCGAGACTCGAATCCGAAACCTCTGGCACCGAGCACTAGTCACTCGGTCATCAGTCCCATAACATTAATTTATGCTATGAATATTTGTCACCGTATGTATGTGTGTAAGTGTATGTCCTTCAGAATCAGAGCAAATTGAAAATCTCAAAGCCTCACAAAAGTTTCGAGTAAAAGCACTCATTTGGTGTTTCAACATTTTTCCTTATATCTAAATAAAAGTTAAATTCTAAAAAAAAAAACGTTGAGTTTGTAATTTATTTTATTTATATCCTCCTGAGTTTTTCTATTCATCAATGACATTGAAAATTGAGAACAGAATAAGAAATATACAAATTATGCAATTATTATTACAATGATAGTAAATGCCACTTTTATTCTTCATGAAAATAATATCTCTAAATTAAATCTATTTCATCTGATTAGCTTTGCAATTGCTTTGACATTGCTCATGGAACTTATATAGTATTCATGGTTGTATTATATAATTTTCATTAGCAAGTGTAAATATAATACTTGAAGACAATTTAATTCACATTTGATAATGGAATTTGTATTTCATTTTAATTTCTTTGAAAATTAATAAGAAAGATTTTTTTTTTTTATTTTCTTCATAATATTTTTTTCTATTTATAAGTGATTATCTCAATAGACTAAACTTTATTTTTCATCTCTCTAAATTAAAGTTTTTTAAAACTAGAAAAATTCTAAATAATAATCACATAATATAGTTTTCAAAATTTTATTATATTAGATTAAAAATCATAAAAAATGGTAAAGTAAATACATATATATTACATTGATAGATTTTTTTTTCACGATTCTATATGGAAGTTTTATAAATGAATATCATTTCAATTTATAATTCACATCTTGTAAATGATGCAAGTTATTATCATTCTTATCCATCTATTCTATCCGTCGTATCACAAGTCGCGTCATTCGTATTATTCTTACATTTTATTGCTTCTCTTACAGCTTGTAAGTCGTTTATTTAATCATTTTTAAGTAGTAAATTGCCCTTGCTAAAAGAGAGACTCTTTTAAACTGTCTGTTCTACTACCATGATATCGTTATCTTTTGCTATATTTAGAGGACCTTAATATATTAATAGTATGATTCAGAGGCATAACAATTAACTCACTAAAGATCAACATGAAGGAAATACGTAAACCATAATTTACAGAAAATAACGTTTAATGAAATCGAGCTTAATTAATAAAATAATTATTATTAATATATGAAATTCTCAAATTCGTCTATAAATTAATGAAAAAATCAGTTTTTAATCATTTTCTTATTCATTTTAAATTAACATTTATACTTTGGGTGTACGTTAAAACATTTCTATGATAAAATTTCCATGATAAATTTTTACTGTTGAGTGTCATATCATCAATACATTATTAAATTTCAAATACACCCTCTCAAAATTAGGATATTATTTGTTGTTGTCCACATGTATATTTATAAAGATATAACTGAATATTTATGTCTTAACATATATTTCACTATGAATAGTGATTGGTAAAGAGGTATCTATAAGAATGATTATGTGTATATCTTCAGATATGTAAATGTTTGCGTATATAAATATATATATATATGTGCACATGTGTGTGTGAGTGTATTTGTAAGTTTGTATATGTGAGTTTGCATGCAGGAAAATTCAGATTTATGCGTGTGTATTTATGATGTTTACGCACGCATATGTAGTATGCTGGCGCACGTGTATGTCCATACACCTATGTGCATGTTTGTGTACGTGGAAATCTTTCAGTGCATACGTAGCTGTGTTTGTGTGTTTATGTACGTATTATGTGCATTTACGGATATGTGTATGTGTATGTATTTGCATGTATATTTACGGGCACATGTACGTATTTACCTGAATATGAGTGCTCACAAGAACAATCCGGTTTTTTTTTTTTGAGTAACTTCAAATTTTAGAACAGAGGTCAAAGTACCATTGTGTTCATTAATAAGTTTTGGTTCTGCATGACCACTTATTGATTTATCTGGATAGAATCAGAGTCCCACTACCTCTCACTAGCTTCTGAAAAAGAGATCACCAAGCTAGCGAAGTTTTTATAGTCTGGAAGGCATCTCGTTTGATGAGCATACACACTGCTGTATCTTTGTCAAAGATTATATGCTGTGAAATATATTGATGAGATCATGTGGCGCTAAATTCTCATTTCCAATTGTACAAATGGGCATTATCGCATTTTAGACAACAAGGTGCTCATTTGTTCAAAAGAATTTCCGGAAAATGTGGATATTTGCTGAATAGTTCAGCCAAAATTCTAGAAATAAACTTTATTGAAGATGTTTGAAATGTTTTATGGATGACAATTGCAAACCACCTACCACTTCCCAAATCTAGAAATCATCTAGGATTTGAAAACAAAGATTCTGAAGAATACTATTGATATCCCCAAGATCGTGGTCTGATAGCCAATTGGCTAGCACTCTGGTCTTTGTTATCACAGGTTTCAGGTTTGAATCCTGGTCTGCGTCATGGACGTTTGTTAGTGGTTCGAAATTCACTTTTAAAGTGTCGATCCTAGTCAAATTAGCCTGAAGTGTGCACACAATGACCATAGAGAAACAAACCAAACCAATCCCCAAGACTTTCCACTTTGTATGATCTGTAAGGGGATTTAAATCCTATAAAAAATACGTTTTTGCATTCTATATAGACAATAATAATATTTTCTTGTACTTTCCAGGGCTGAGGACTCCTTATGAACAATTTTGTGAGGGCTATGTTATGGTTATTATCATTTTTAATATGAACCTGTGTTCAGATCTTTTTCATCAAAATCCATTTAGCAGTTCTGCAGATAGCAAACGTGAATATTCTCTTAATTTTGAGCACCAATTAAATTGGTGTTTGAGAAGTATTAAGCAAACGATTAGAACGGTCATTAAAAATATTACCTGTCCAGTGACTGTAAGTAATTGTTGACAGCTAGATAGATAAACCCAAATGCCATCTATATAAGTAAAGTATCCACCCTAAAACACCACGTCAGGGTTATGTTTAGGTCACTGTTTTATCAATCCTACTTTTAATAGCGTCATTAAAGTTAATTAAAAGCGGTTCGCTCCGTCCTTTTGTGTTTTGTCTTTTGGGCCGGTTTGCCAGTCGTAAAAGTGAAATTTATGTTTCTCCCTCCATCTGGGAAGCGGTTGTAAATAAAAGCAGAGAAACAAAAGTTGGGTTTCACTAAAGCCGGAAGTGTGACTAAATTAATGACGTTGCTTTGCGTTTCCTATGGAAGAATTCCATTCATTGAAGAGGGAATCCTCGTTGGATCGGTAATTGGTGAATGTCATGGTATTCGGAAATTGTTTTGGCTCCCATGTCATGGGTATGGAACAAAATGGTTTATTGCTTTGGAATTCATGCGGATAGCTGAAATGTAGAATTCCTCCAGAAATACGAAATGCGCTTCATAAGGTAACGAATAGAGGTTTTGAAATTTTCAGAAGAATGTTACGTGGTAGTCAAATCTAGTAAATGCTTTCGATTCGAGAATTAATTAATTTATTAATTTTTCTGAAAGGCATCCGAATTTCATAAGTCTCATGAATTCAGTTCTACTAATTTATTATAGTTTTACAAAATTGATTTCATATATTTATTTAATTTCTTCAAGTACTGTTTGATTTATTATTTTTTCAATTTTTAAATCTATGATTATTAAATTATTACAGAAAATAAACTGTTAATTAAGAAATTTCACTTACAATTTCGTACATTGTCTCTTTACAATTCTTCTTTACTTAATTTTAATTAATTTCATCTTTACAAGTGATGACTTTTTTTCTAAGAAACAATTACTTATAATTTTTTAAAGACTAAAACAATGAATCATTTGACTATTTAAAGTTCATACATAAATTTTGAAATTATTATACTTTTTACTAAATAAAACCATTTCAAAAGGTTGTTTACAAAATGTTACTTCCTTTCCATATATAATCAAAATAACATGTTGTTTATAATATCATTTTCTTCTATTAATATGTATGTATAAATATTACAAAGAATTTCTCTTTGTAATAATTTTAAATAAACATTACATTAGTTATTCTTCATTTGAGGATAAATGTAATATCCCTTCAGCTACCAAAGATACTTTTATCGAAGAAAAATACAGAAAACTAAACAAAATAGTGTTTCCATTATATAGTATAGTTTTATCTTTTTTTCTTTTAATACCATAATGCGATTTTGTATAATAACAAGTAAGAAAATTTTGACAAAATATGCGCTTTCTATTATTAGAAGTAAAATAATCCCATTGATTTTATACCAAAATATTTATCAAGTACATATTTGAAAATTATTAAAAACAAGAAAAGATAATTCTCCACTTATAAAAAAATGATAGTTTAGATAAGAATTATTTTTACACAGAAACTCCTTTATTTGAAAATGTAACATAGTAAATTCAATGATTATAAAGTATCTCTATTTAAGATTTCTGAAAATATGTTTTTGAGTATTGGAGGCAGTTAATGTTCATCAGTTATTGGTATTTTGTCATCTGGTTATTTACAACTACATTGACAAGATTTGTGGCTGATTCCTCAATACTAAAGTTACAACACTAAAGCTGCTAATCTCTATCCAAATTTTACCACTTTCATTGGTAGCATACATATCCAATGCCATCATTTGAAACGTTAGGACCGTCCTTCACTTGCTTTCGTGCAAACATTTTTTATCTTTAGCACAAATGAAAGACTTTAATTTCGATAGCACTGTTCATGCAAATAACAATTTACATCATTGTCCGACATCAGCACACATGCCACACAGTTAAATACAACCAATCAGTCGTAGCAAGTCGTTGCAGTTAGCTGACAATTTTCTCTCACGGTACCCATTATGCATGTTACCAAAAGTCACCCACTATAATCTTCGTTTGGTTCGTCTTGTAAAGTTTTAGTTAAAAAGATCCATGGTTAAATACAATTATTTCTTTAAATTATGTTCTGATCATTGCCACGTGTTTGGAAAGTCCAGTATGGGAATTCTTCAAAACTACCTACTGTTTGAGAGCCACCCACCACACCACTCTCATTAAGCCCATACCTCGCATTATTATTTGAAGTTCAGCAGGGGACAATAATTTGTTTATTTAAAATATATGGTACCATGGCAACCCAGCTATACGTTCCTTATCATCTGAACCTAAGTAAGTTGCCTTTCATGGTAGAAAACCGCCTTCAGTGCAAGGTATTCACAAGACTGTCTACCTTATTATTAATAAACTTCTTTGGCCTATCCGATTCCAGGTTTTTCACTGACATCAAGTTTGTGTTATGGTCAAGGAGGTTATATAGGATTATTTGGAAGAATAGGGGAACTCGAGGCACGTTTATACTAGTTGCTGCAAAATACCACAAGAAACCTGTATGGTTCAATTGTTGGACCCCATTGCATCATGAATTCATCCCCTCGAGTTACTAAACCTTTCATTTCTTTGTGAATGAAATGACTTACATGACTGTAATAAATTAGCCTTTTAATTTCCTTTTGTAATTATTTACTTTTATACATTTTACAAGACACTTAAAAAATTTTAATTAGCTACTAGAAATTATTAGCTTACAAATTTTTATAGTAATAAATGTATAAAGAAAGGTAAAAGTCACTTTAGTTTTATCTGATTTATATGAAAAATATATACATGTTTATCATTAGAAATGTCCACAGTACATTTTTAGCAATTTTATTTTTCTGTTTCACTTTTTCATAATGGTTTTATATTTTTGCTCTATATTATTATTGGTACGGATGTCATAATATACAATAGAAGTCAAGATTAATTCTTGTTGAATATATATTTTTAAGTTTTTTTTTATATGTATTATTTATTATTTATGTATTTATATTCTGCATCGGGAAATGTCATAGTCTCACATATCATGAAATATGATGATCAAACTATTAATTTGAAGTATACGAATCAAAAGTGTAATTTTATATTCCTTTGAGTATGGATATACCTATGAAAATTCCCTTCTATTATTTTTGGATTATTTAAATTATTAGTTAAATTGCCTGCATAATAAGAAACGCTATAGTTTTCTTGTTGGTCATAGATATCTCCTTTAATAAAGGTGTTAAAAGTTATACCAATATATATTCTTTGTTTACACCTTTAAATGTCTTATTAGCTGTTATTTGCATCAGAAAAATATGAATATGAATTTCTTCTTCTTCGACTATCTAACAAGATATACTGTTGAAAAACGCATTTCTATTATATTTAATGAAAAAGTTAAATTTAAATTCATGTTTAAATCGATATTTTGTTTTCCAAAACTCTTAACACTTTCTTAGTCACCGTCTCTTATATTTGATATTTAAATGGCATTCTACACTCATGTCCATAAATTAAGGATAATTCAGAATCACGCAGAAATTGAACTCTAAAATAAAAATTTCACCTCTAGAATTATCACACACACCTTGAAGAAGAATATGCAAATTACAGGAAACCACCAGATGGCGCGGATAGTACGTCACAATGACAAGAGTGTAAGAGAGGGGTATATAAGGAATGGTGGAAAAGAAGTAAAATTATTCACAAGCGCTTTAAAAGCCTTTCAGTGCAATAACCGCATAGTTATGGCCCAAAGGAAGCATTTGGATGATTTTTTTACGTGGTAGAATTATCGGATGACTGGAATGTGAACGTACCCAGCTGGAAGTATCCGAGGAACTTGGAATCACCCAGAGGCTTTGGCAACGATTCCAAGATGATGGTAATGTGAGTAGATGTTACAGCACAGGTCGCCCACGAGTTACAACGCCGAATGAGGACCGGTATTTAGAAGTTACTGCCAAAAGAAACAGACGGAGCACAGCATCATACCTGTCTCGTCAGCTCTCTTCAGCTACCGGTACGACAGTTTCAAGGCAGACCGTGTACAGACGTTTAGGGCACATTGGTCTATATGCTCGTAGGCCTGTCAGATGTGTTCCCCTTACCGCAACTCACTGTCGCCTGCGATTAACCTGGAATAGAGAGCATGCATTGTGGACACCGCAACAGTGGTCTGGTGTGATGTTTTCCGACGAGTCCAGGTTTAGTTTACAGTCTGATTCTCGCCGGACTTTCATATGGAGAGCTCAGGTACCCGTTACCATTGAAAGATACCGCTAAGGTGGTGCAGGATGGCTCGTTTGGGGAGGAATTATTCTTGGTTCCAGAACTGACCTGCATGTTCAGAGTGTAACAATGACAGGCCACATCTATCGGGATGTCATTCTGGAACAACATGTACGTTTGTTTCGGGGCGCCATGGGTGCTGAATTTCTGTTTATGGATGACAACGCCCGTCCCCACCGTGCAAACATTTGTAGACGAATGCCTTCAATTGGAGGATATCACCCGTATGGATTGGCCAGCATACTCACCGGACTTGAATCCAATAGAGCATGTGGGATATGCTTGGCTGACGAATTGCAGCCCGTCAGCCCCCTCCCGCCTGTCAACCGGAACTTCGGAGGGCATTGCTTGATGAGTGGTGTAATATTCCCCAAGATCAGATTGATAATTTGATACTCAGCATGCCTAGGCATTGTAAGTCCTGTATTGCATTGTCCGGGAGACATACTCCATATTAACCATCATACTAACCATGTTATGCTGTTTTTTGTAAATAGGTTCTTTTTTTTTTTTTTTTTGAAATTTGCTCCAGGGAGTAAAACATCGCAATTTTTATTAATTGTGTCAAACATATAGCATCTTTTTGCTCTTTACCTTTTGTTTAATAAAAGACTTTTACAAAATAAGTCAAATTTGTTTTGCTTCTGTCTCTTTCTTTGCCTGAACTTCATTATCCTTAATTTATGGACATGAGTGTACATTGCTGAACAATTTAGCCAGATATTTTCTGAACCTATTGTATATCTAATATGTGTAACCAAGTGTTAAAAAAGAAGGTTATGAAAACGAACATAACAATAGCTAAATACTCTTCACTTGTAACTTCTTCACATAAAATTGATTTTTACAACTTCATTTTTATTATTTTTATACTTAGGACTTTCATACTATTTTGGAATTCTATCAACATTATTCGATAATGTTCTCATGTTACAATCGGATGAATTAAGACCTCGTCTAATTTATTTATATACAACACAATTTTTACTTATATATTAGCTATTTCCCGAATAAGTGTACAGAAACACCCTACCACTGTCCAATAAATGTCATTACTCTGAGTAACAAAGAGACGTAACAGTGTTTGTGGTAAATGCATTTCATTCAGGCTATTTTGTAGCAATTTTCGGTGTTTCTCTCAGACGTCACAGTGTGAGACATTCAGTTATAAAAGATCTCCCGGAGAAAAATACTCTCCTTTAATATGTCAACGGACTACTTGTGGTACACGAGACCCACAGATGCACAACGACAACAACAACTAATAAAAACACTTTAACTGTAAATAAATAAATAAAAAAAAAGTTTTTAAACCAGTCTCCACACTTCTATGATTTTGCATTCAGTATAACTTTTTATTTAACTGTGAGTTTTCGAGCATGTTTTGAAAAAAAAGGCAACATTTCAGCCTTCGTAGAGGACATTTAATTAAATTTTTGTAAAAGAGCATTTAAATGAATTTGCACATTTTTTGAGTTAATCTTTACTAAGTTATAAGTTTAGCACTATACATTTAAGTGCTTTTGTAAAATTTCATTTAAAAATAAATTGATAAATTTAGTTAATCGTTATTAAGTTATAAGTTTAGCACTATATATTTAAATACTTTTGTAAAATTTCATTTAATAATCAATTTACAAATTATGCATAGATATGATTATTACTGTCAATATTCAAACTAAACCACTCAATGCATTTGATTTCATATATTTACTCTAATTATAAATATTTAAATTCAAACTCACTGATACGAAAAGGTGCATCAACAAAATAAATTCCATTAATTTTTAAATACCTCAATAAATAAAACATGATTATTTTTAAAAAAAAAAAGTGAAGGTTTACTGCAAAAACAAATAATAAAATAAATAACCGTATATAAATAGCTTTTTTTAATGTTATATATGTTCATAGTGGAAAAAAACATTATCTACATGATCGGAAGTTAAATGAATTAGCACCCAACAAAGAGATAACTCGAGGTTTCGTTTGCTATTCACTTGTTTACAGCGGCTCTTGGAAGAATTCACTTTAGACTTCCAAATAATTCACCTCTCCCTGAATTAAACATGAGTTGTCTCAATAACCAAGTTTCTTGCTTTTTCGAAATAAAAGTAAAGTCTCTCTTAACCCTTTCCCACCACCCGGGCAGCAAATATGATTTTGCATCAAAATCTAATTTCCACTACAGTAGCTACAAAATAAAACTTTTCTTCTTTCACCTACTTTAGTTTCTCCGCTTGCCGCAGCAAAATAGATTTAAAACTATGAGACCAAAAAAAGAGGAATTTTGTTGATTTACTTCGACACTGAGGCTTAAATATGCAAATAAATTTTTGGAAAGAAGGTTTTGAAAAGTTTTATGTAATATTTGGTATAACGAAGATTTATTCTTTTTTTCGAATTTTTAAAATTTATAATCAATTGATTCCCATAAAAAGTTTCCTTAATAATAACATGCACTTTGCACTTTTTAAATTTACAAATTAGTTGAGTTAATCTTTACTAAACTATAAGTTTAGCACTATACATTTAAATACTTTTGTAAAAGTGCATTTAAAAATATATTTATAAATTAGTTAAGGTAATATTTACAACGTTACAAATTTACCAGTATACATTTAAACACATAGAAATAGAGTTAAAAGCATAATTATTTCTATCAATAATGAAAACACTAATATATTTGATTTTTTTACAGTCATTATTCAAAATAGACCATTCCATATATTCAATATATTTGATTTTTTACAGTCATTATTCAAAATAGACCATTCCATATATTCAATATATTTGATTTTCACTGTCAATATTCAAAATACACCATTCAATATTTTCATTTCAGATATTGACACTATTTATAAATTTTTAAATTCAAATTGACTGACACAAAAAGTTGTAAAAATAATTTTAAAAAAATGTACATAAATATTTTTTTAAATGTTATATACATTCATAGTGGAAACCAAACATTATCTACATGATCGGAAGTTAAATGAATTAGCACCCAACAAAAAAGATAACTTGGGGGTCTCATTTTGCTATTCACTTGTTTACAACGGCCTCTTGGAAGAATTCACTTCATTTGCATTCACTCACAAATAATTCACCTCTCCTGAATTAAACATGAGTTGTCTCAAATAACCAAGTTCTTGCTTTTTCGAAATAAAAGTAAAATCAACCCCCTCCGCTTAACACTTTTCCCACTACCCGGAGGCATCAAATATGATTTTGCATCAAATCTAATTTCCACTACGGTAGCTACCAAATAAAACTTTCTTTCATGTATTTTAGTTTCTCCGCTTGCTGCAGCAAAGTAGATTTAAAACTATGAGACCAAAAAAAGAGAATTTTTTTGTTGATTTACGTCGACACTGAGGCTTAAATATGCAAACAATTCTTTTTGGTAAGAACGTTCTGCAAAATTTTGTATGTAATATATGATATAACAAAGTTTTTTTCTCGAAATTTTTAGAGCTAAGTAATCAATTGATTTCCGTTTTTTTTTAATAATAGCTGCACTTGGGTATCGTTTTAAATTTTACAAAAATAGTTGAGATAATCTTTACTATGTTACACGTTTGAGCACTATGCATTTAAATACTTTTGTAAAAGTGCATTTAAAATAAATATACAAATTATTTAACAAAAATATTTAATGATTACAAATTATTTATTTATTAATCTTAACTAAGTTATAAGTTTGGTACTATAAATTTTAATACAAAAAATAATGTTAAAACCATAAATTTTACTGGTGATAATAAAAATACTAATATGTTTAATTTTTGTCAATATTCCAAATAGATCATTCAAAATATTTGATTTTTACTATGAATATTCAAGATAAACTATTCAATATATTTTCATTTCAAATATATACACTCATTAAAAAACTTTAAATTCCATTCATTCACAGATACAAAAAAATGGAATCCACAAATTGCACATCATTAATTTTTAAACAAAATAGCCAATAAATGAAAATTTTATGCCAGATATCTTAAAGAGGAAAGAAAGCAAAGCTTTTACTGCAAAAAAATAAATAAAAATAAAATAAAAAATTTATACAAATAGCTTTTTTAATGTTATATATTTTCATAGTGGAAAACAAACATTATCTACATGATCGGACGTTAAATGAATTAGCACCCAACATAAAAGATAACTCGAGGTTTCATTTTCTATTTCACTTGTTTATAACTGGCTCTTGTAAGAATTCACTTTTTAGACTTCTAAATAATTCGCCTTCCCTTGAATTAAACATGAGTTGTCTCAAATAACCAAGTTCTTTGCTTTTCGAAATAAAAGTAAAAGAACCTCCGCTTAACACTTTACCACCACCGGATGCATCAAATATGATTTTGCA
>BPLR01012476.1:0-33207 GCA_021605095.1 Caerostris extrusa
GGCATTGCTCGTATGTATTGGATCGATTTCTTTTCAGATGTATTGTTCATAAAAATGCAGTGTTATACACTTTATAAATGATTACCTTACGGTTTCAATATTCCTTCTTCAGTAAAGAAAAGGCCCGAAATCATCAGTCATACTCCAATGGATATTCCCAAACCACCTAATCGCGAATATTAAATCTGCATAAGGTCGTTTCTATTTGCTTTGTTATATTCACACTTCTTTTTATAAAAGTCTAGAAATTGATCCGTTCAAGTGATTATTGTCACTTTTATATTTACCCTAACCCTATCCATTTAAATACTTGATACTAAATTTATTACTGGGACCCCTTTCCAGTAATAAATTTAGCTAACTGTAGTGTGGTGTTACCAGTAAATACTGCCAATATATTATCAATACGAATCTTGATGAATCAAAACCACGTCTTCCTTATATTTCTTTTGATAATATAAGAAAGGAGATTGTTTCAGAAAGATTAGCTTTGTTCAGATATTTCCAATACAGCCTATCAATTTTTTATTTGCATTGTACAAAACATAATATGTAGTATATTTAGCGCAACATCAAAAGATGGTAAATTCTTCGTTTTACAGAAATTATATTAAATTTTTATTATATTGAATATCATATTAAATTTTTGAAACTTTTCCCATGCAAATTAAAATTCTTTCACTACTATTCTTGCTGTGGCATTTGAAATTAGAGGGTCCATTAGAATAACATACGCTCCAGTTCATTCTTCAACATTGATTTTGCATTCTACTGACTGATAAGAAAGGCTATTATGTCAAGTTACTATATTGATAGAATAATCCTAATACAGTGATCATTCTGTAGGACGTTTTGTTTTTGTAATAACGAAATTTATGCTATATTACATAGGTGGTCATATTGCAGCTGTTCTCAAGATAAGTTGTATGAAATATGGGAAACTAAAACGTGTTAATATTAAGAATTTATTATTTTATTTCATTTCTTGTTACAATTCAAGTTATCAATATTAAAAAGAAATTATTTCATTTTATACTACTAAAACATAAAAATTTGTGAAGTTTTTCAAAAATATTTTTTAAATATTATCCAATATATATCTATAAACATTGATATATACATTTGGTTTCCTTTGTTTTTGTATTGTGTTCTGTTTATATATAAATATATATATATATTTTTATCAAACAATTTTTGTAAAAAAATCTTTAAAAATTTGATTTGCTTGTAGAATCTGTACAAAGGCTGTTTTTTTTTTTGGATAACTTTTGAAAGCATTAGTTCAGTTCAAAGAGACTAGTGCTTATTTTTAATATGAATATAGGATCGGAAAACAAAGACTCATTAAAATACGAAATTGAACATTTGCGAAAACGATAATTGAAATAAGTCTGGGCGCACATTCTTTGGTTTTACTTTGTTTTTATAGTAGAACTTGTTCCAAACTTAATCATTTTGTTTTACTTTTGTTTCATTCATTCATCACGAAGCTCACTTGTAACTCGCAATTAGTTTTCGTTCCTTTTCAGAATTCAGTTTCACGCTTTGATCATGCTATAATCATGAATTATTCTTCAGGAAAACGTGTTCATGAAAAAATAGCATTTACTCTTAATAACATTTCAAAGAAATTACGCTTTCTCTCATGATAACACTTTAGACGGTAGAAAAGTGTTAACTAAAAAAAAAAAGATATAGCTTTTAAGTCACTCGAAATAAATTTTAGCAGTTAAATTTGATATTTAAAAACATGTTCAAGGGGTGCAATTCTGGAAAGCTAGAAGGCCACATATTTGATGATCAGTAGAATTCTCGGTCAGCTGCTCTCATAGACTATGTGTCTTGCAGAGTCTTGGGTCACAGGGGCTTTCTGGTTCCCTTGATCAGGGACTGACAACCACTTTCCAGTGTCATAAATTTGGAGTTTCAATTTTTGCATTTTTATTGCCATGTTTTAGTTTTCGTGTTCTGTATTTGCATCAGATATATAATTTCCTTTTTAAAAATTAGTTTTTCAATTTTCATCGAAATAAAAAGGAAACTTTAGCTTTAAACTAAAGGAACCTTAAAAAAAACCATTAATTGAAAATTATTTTCATGAATTAATTTCACCTCAAACAGGGAGTTTTTAGATATTTTTACTATAAAAGTAATACATAAAAACAAAGGAATCGTTTTTTAAATTAATGTATTTTAATTTGCTGAACGAATGAACAATTAAAAGGCGTTTGAAAAAACTAATTAATATTTAAAAATGAAAGGGATATTTATGTTGGAATTAATTTACTTATAATATTAAAAATTCATTTTAAATTAAAAAAGGAATTTATAACAAATTAACAACTTATTTTCATTGAAAAATATTCTCTTCAATTCTTACGGATTTAAAAATGTTATTAAAATGTGTGCGACTATTTCATTTATTCTCTTTGTAAGAAGTATATTTGTTTTGCTAATTGCATTTTAATAAAACTAACTGTTTTGTATTCATAAGCTTTCTTGTTTCTTTTATTTCGTTGATATGAATCTCATATGAAAACTATTTCTTTCATTAATTTTAATTAAAATATTATTTAGAGAAGAATAAATTAAGGTGCAGATGAAGTTGTTGCAGGTGGAGTGTTTTTAATTTAATTTAAATCCAATTGAGATGAAGCAGTTAAATGCTTAAAACTATTTACATATTTTTAAACAATTTTCATGTATAAATCTAATGTAAGGGCCCCGATATTCAAAAAAAAAAAAAGAGAACTTTTTTTCTATTTTCCTGAAACCATGTAGAATCTAAAAGCTTAGCGTATAAAATTATTTGCAAATGAATATTCTATTACTAATAAGGCTTTAATATTTAAGTCGTAAAAGATATTTCAGTAGTGCATGTCAACAGATGCGAAGCAGCAGCGGATAACTTTGAGCAGTGTTTGACGACGGCATAAAAGAAAGAAACATAGAAAATCATTTATATAAAATGCCTTTAAAAATATTAATAGATTATAATAAAAAAGCAAATAAGGAATTGCATATTCTAATAGTGTTTTACTATTACTTTCGATTTCTGTAGTGCAACAGTGATTCTAAAACAAAATTCTGAATGAGATTCCGACTGTCTAAAAGGTTTGTTACATAAACTATGAGTTGATCTGTCACTTTAATGTACCATTTAGAAACAATAACTTCTACTTTATAGGACTTCATTTTAAAATGGAACATTTTTTCAGTAATAATTAATACAGAGATCAAAAGAATTATGTAAAAAGCACTTTTTTGAGAAAGGATTTAATCTTTAATAAAATTGAAAGTATTGAATAAAATATTTTTCTAATATTATATTTAAATATATTCTATAAGTGCATATAAATATGCACTCATTAAAATAAATCTGCCTCATGTTCGCTGTTGAAATCTTTCATGAAAATCTTCGAAATGTATATGAGTATTAGTGTTGGAGCAAAAGTTTGTGTGCTTTAACCGTAGAATTCAGTAAATATTCAGTTTTAATTTGAAAGTTGTTGATGTTATGCGAGTTTGTTTCGTGTAGCTAGTACTTATTTTATTTTAGAAAATCAAAATAAATTGTTCTATATCGTTATGTGCTGCTTTTGTGAATTACACATAGAAATAATAGCCTTGAAACATTTCTATTTGCTTATAGAATTCCGAATTGACTTCTAAAAAATGCCTACCAATAATAAATATTTTTAAGCAGGCGCTTTGGACAAAAGATAAGATCAATTTTATTGTTCTTTATGAATATTAGTATTGAAAAAATAAACAAATCTACAAAACAGAATAAATTTCCTAGAATATAAAAATAAATTAAAAATAAAAATCGAAGCTCAATTTTCAAATAATTCGGAAAATAATACTTATGGCAGGCACCTTGAATTTTTCTTTTAAATCCGACATAAAAATTTTCGTTAATATTATGGCAATGCTAATTAATTTTGAAACATAATTTAGCATTCTTTTATTACTTTAAAAAGAAATTGTATGTTGTGAATTGACTTATATTATACTTTCGATGGATTATTAATTAATTTATACTATATTTATGAAATCTACAAATTTAACTACTAATTATTTCATTCACCCATTAATAGAAACTTCTTTGTTGACAAAATCAATCAGTTTTGACTCTCTTTAATAAATGTTTTTTTTTAATTTAAAAAGGAAAATATTATTATCATGCAAAAAAATATTAAAATTGAAAATTTTGGCGTTTATTAATCCTTATTTAATTTGTTTACTCAAATTTACATGCAAAAAAGTTCAACAAATTTTTTTGAAAGTATTATTGAGATTAACTCTGTCTGGGAACATATATATTTTATTTGAATTTTTTTAAAGTTCTTTATGTTACATTAATGTGTTAATAGACTCTAAATTTACCAAAATAAAACTTTAAAAGCAAATGCTTTAAGAAATATCTCCCAAATGCTCAGAGAATTCTATTTTAGAATTACCTAACACAAGAGAAGATATCAAGTTCAAGATATGTTCTCATATTCTCACGTGCGTGATAGAGATATTTGCTTCATAGGAATTCCCTTTTACAATTCTTACGAGAATATCATGTATTTTAATGATATATTAAACTCAGGGTCGAATTGCAAGCATAAATTTGTCAAAACTAAGAAATTTAATAAAAATCATTAATTTGAGATTCCAAGTAGCATTTCTTTTAAAAACAAAAATTAGGCATTTCATTGTTTACAAAAACTTGCTCAGTTGGCTGACGAATATTCAGATACCGTCTAGAATTTTTTAGGTTTTAATATATCAACACAACATGAGTTTTTGAAGTAGCTTATAATTTATAAATAATTAAATTATAAACAAAAGTTATAAATATGCTGTCCTATATTCTAACTTTATAACAATTCAGTTCTTCTAGATTAGTCATTTCCAGGATAATATTTATCAAAATTTTCTATTAAATAACATAATCCTTATCTATATTCCAATTCATGATTTATTAATTTATTTATTACATCGTAGGTTTCATCTATAAATAATACAAACCTTGCATTTGGTTTAATATGTAAAAATTCAAATATCTCATGACATGAGGAAGAAAAATATTTTATAAACACATATATAACTCTGTATAATAAAAACATCTCTCACTGTATGACACACAGTTGTTTTCCACTCAAATAAAGTAACACTTCTCGGGGTGCTCCACCAACACCTCCTAAAAGGATTTTCCGATGCGCATGAATCTTCTGCAAGAATTGTTTTCTTGAACTCAAACTATTTTCTACATTTTTGAAAATCTTTGCTATCTGCACACTACAAAATGATCTCGTTATGAAGCATTTCCTTTAAGAAAAGGAACTTTCAGAGACTGCAAACAACTCTCGGGTAATTTCATAGAATGAACAGGAATCTCTTGATTTATGCTTCCCGCATTCTCTTTTATATCTTCCGTAACAGATTCTCTTGAATTTTATCGAAAGAAGATTCCTAAAGCATTATTTTCTGTGATTGGAGAGCCTTCATATCCTTCATAAATGCCATTGGGATGTTATAAAATCATAATTTGTCTTCTGCATGTTCAAATCGAAGACATTTCGATACTTTCAAAACTCATCTTCAATATCAATCAGAGATTACCGATGACAATTCAAATCATGGAATGATTTGGCATTGCGTTTATATAAAACTTATTAATGTTTCTGCGTTTTAAATTGAAAAATAATTTTTCAAAAAAAAAAATAATTTCAATTTTGGTTTACAAATTCAAACAGTTAAATTTATTCATTTTTTGTTAGTGCATAGCCTTTTATGAACAATGGGTTTTTATGAAATTTGTACGCAAAGTTAAATGCAATATTTTCTTTTTAAATAAAAATAGTATAATTAAATAATTTTTTTATGTTTTTGTAATTTTCTTCATATTTAAGTAATGATTTTTTATTTTTTATAGAGTTTTTCGATATTTCATGTAAATTTGCAGATTTTTCCATTTCAAAAATAATTAATTGCTTTCAGCTCAAACTATGGCATTATTATTTCTATACATTGAAAATATTACAATTATTATAATGTTTTTTAAAAATGGCGATTTGTGAAGCAGTTTGTTACTGAACAGAAGAACTATGCACAAATGTTACCCCGTTCTTTAAAAATAATGTATTACCAATTTGTTTGTTTATTTAAAGAAACACTTTAGTTGTAAATAATTCATTAATATTTAATTAAAACTGCACACCAAATACAGGTTTTCCAAGAATTACTTGTCAAAAAGATCAATAGAAATCAAAAGATTTTACTAACTTACAATTCCACTACACAAATAGCCAAATTTCGATGGGAGATCTTTTGGTTGCTCGTAGTTCGTACAAGAAGTAATCTGTTTCACTTCATGCAATGGTAAGTCGTTTTGGAATAAGTAAGTAGTGTGGTTTAGAGGCTCTCCAAATTTAATTTTGTATTTCCTGTGGTATTTAAATAAAAAACTAACTTTTACTGATTTACAGGAGCTGAAGTAGCATATTAATTGAGAATTTTATGTTGCTTTCCGTTACATAGCATTGGGATGAGTATCACTTGGAAGTATTACGAGCGATCAAAAGATCTCACATTGCAAATTATAAATATTTAGACTTACAATATAAATGACTCTATCTCTTAGTTTAATCTCTTCTAATTTGTTTCTTAAACAAATATGTAATACATGCGTAATTCTTCTACGCCGTATATAAGGATACATCACATTCAAAAGAGTAACTTTATCATGTATTTTTAGAAAATAATGCTCTTTTACATGCATTCTTTTAAAGGAATAAATATTTGACCCACATCTGTGCTTCATGAATATCAATATATCGATCATGCCATTCCTTTATTATTCTAGAAACAAATTTAATGCTTATTTGTAATATTCATATCTTGATAATATTGAAATGTTAATGTATATCGGCATATATGAATTCTAATTCAAACTACATTGCTGTGAATTCTACACCAAAATGGAATTCAAATCACGAATCCGATTTGCGAAAGATTCGTTCCTTTAAAATTTAATAAGCATTATTTCTGATTTCACATCTTCGGAAAAATTAAATATCATTTTAAATTATCCTTTTCTACTGAATTATTATGATTATGAAATAGTCATGAAATTCTGTTTTTCTGAAGTCGCATCAGATGAAGGTTTCTATTTCATATTTTTATAAATTAATAAACAACGATTTTTCTGACATATTTTCTATGATCATTTATTATTGTGATAAATTACAGTCCAAATAACAAATCAATTCCTGTCGTTTATAATTTTCATTCTTTCCGAAAAATAAAATTATTTTAAAGAAATATTCGAAACTATCATCAAATTCCCAGCGCACTTTAAAAGTGCTTAATATGCAATTAAAGAGAAACACAGACTTTTCATGGGGTTTTAAAAATGTTTCTCTACATTTCAATTAAAATTTTTAACTTGAATACATTATTAAGATGAGTTTCATGTTGTTGCTTTTTTTCAATTTTCATGTAACAATAAATTTGTAATTTGTAATCTATCATTTTAATTTTATTATCGTTTTCAATACAATAAAAATATACCAGGTAATGTAAAAAGTATGATAATGTTCTAAAAAAATATGCAAAATACTGTTTTTTGCGTTTAATAACAAATTGGATTTCATAAATAGTATTCAGTTTTTTTCTTTGTATTTTCAATGCTCTTCTTCTGAAATTGTCATTCCAGTGTCTTAAAAAACTTCAACTTTGTGTTACTTGGATGTTCTGACAACTGTTAAGTTGTGCTGCACTGTTTGGATGTGCTGCACTTTGGAAGTTCCTCCTATTAGTCGCTGCCATCATACTTTTTCCATAAAAGGTGGCGCTTTAATGTGACTTTTATTTAAAAAAACATCAATAAACCACCATCTTTTATTGCAAAACATCATGATGGCGATTTAACTAGGGTTGACTATACGTCATTTGTTTTAGTTAGGAAATTTTTAGACAGTAAACTATATTTATTGGCTACTGATGGGAAGGAATTATAATTCCTAATTCTATATCTACAATTTAGAAATTATTATATATAATAATTCTAAAAATTCTATATCTAATATTCTAATTCTATGCTTATATCTATAATAATTCTAAATATAATTCCCATCAAATGTTATAAAAACTAATAAAAATTAAATGTTCTAAGTTTTCAGAAACTACTCAGAAAATCAGCTGCTACTTTTTCTAATTGACTACTACTCATGATTTCTACATGTAAAGTAAGAAGTAAAAATTAAGGCAGAAATGACCATTAAAATATACTGATCATATTATGTTGAATTGTTTCATTCCCTCTTATTATAACTGATGAAAAGCTATCATCAAAATTTATGAATATGGGTCTTTTTACATTCAGATAAAATATTTTGTATTCAAATATTTCCATTTTATAATTTTTTATTGATTTGATTATTATATTAAAACTTTGATTTTAATTATAACAAGAAAGGGTTGCATTATCAGTAAAATAAGGTGGAAGTGAAAAAAAAAAAAAAAAAAAAATGAAGGGATTCTACAATAGCATCTTAACAATTACAAGTATTTTTCTTTTTTATTGCTCATTGAAACTTTGCTATGCCGTAACTAAGCAGAAAAACTAAGATTTCCTGAAGAATCTTTTTTCTACAAATATTACTCGTGACGCTATGTAGAAAATTGCAATGAAAAAAAAATGCACCAGGTAATCCTTTTGAAAGCTTTTTGCCTGCAGGTTTATTCTGCAAGTAAAGAACAGAGTGAAATCTTTTCAGTAGACTTAACGGACAAGAAGGAGTTTCTCTTCAGATAAACTAAAAATAAAAATAAATTATAGATGAGCAATTTTTGGTCTTCTTGTGGAAATTAATTATCCTTTCTTTTAAATAAAAAAAGGAACCCTTTTTCGAGCAATAAACCTCATACATGAGAAGAACTTGGGGAAATTATTTATTTCAAGAAAAATGCACTGGTAAGAAATAATCTTTAACAAGCAAAAAAGTTACTCGAATTCATTTTCTCCTTTAATTAATTTCTTTCGGCTGTCTTCAAACGGATCAAATTTTCTGTAAGCAGAAGTTTTGACTTCAAGTTGGCAGACTGGTTCGAAGATTTTAATCATGATTTGAAAATTATTAAAAGAGAAACTTACTGACTTCAAACGAACAAGTACGTATATAATGTTATTTTGGTATTTGATATTTGAATTTTCTCTTGAGGTTATCCAATTAAAGTATTGTATTATTTTAGAATAAACAAACCATGGCGCCATCGAAATTTTAAGCACATGTTAGAATTCCATAAATCTAACTCTTTATTTTTATAGTTCTTTATGTCAGCATGAATGTGTTACCTTATTCCTGAGAAAAACAATTTTATTATATTAGAAACAATACATATTAGTTAGCAGAAGAAAAAGAGTGAAATATTTTATGTAACTTTCTCTAAATTATTGTACCTCAGTGATTCTGTGGTTCTATATAATGTTTCATGACGTAATACCTGAATAGGATATAATAAATCAATTCTTCTAGATTGGCGAATAGAATAGATCTGATATAGTATCATCAGAAAAAAGGGATCTTACAGACACAAAGTAATTTGATTTAATAACGAAAATATTCTGAAAGAATTGTAAAGGACAAATAAGTATGCTCAATAGATTTGATCAATGAAATAAAATGTTCCAAATGATATTAATCTTGTCTATTTTGATTCTATATAAACTCTGTACGTATTTCAATGGTTCCTAACTTTTTGCGATAAAAATATATTTCAATATGTGTTGAAACACCTAGAATATCCAAACTATATTTATAAAATCTACATAGTTAAGTGCCTGTTGTAATTATCATTAGTAGAGCAAAAGAATTCAATGCAAATGAAAGGTGTCTAGGACATTCTTTATCATCTTATAATCATCTATAGAATCATTTAGTACAATCCTTCTGGCTTTAATATTTCAATTTAGTATATAAAACCTCTCAAAATTAATTGCATATTTAAAAGCTTGATTAAGTAAAGCATAATAAAGAAAATTACTAATATGTTTTCGTGTGATATTCATAATCTAACATCATTGTGAAAATAAAGAGTTTCCGGAATTTTCTTACTACAATTAAAACCATGAGAACTAATTTGGCACTATACCATCAGAAGTAGAATACTTCTATTTTCAACTAAATTTTTATTTATTTCAGGTTAAATTAAATCTTTTTAAGCATAACGAAGTTAGCTTTCTTTACAAACTTCCATCTAATGATGGCTTAATCTGATAAGGTGCATTCTATATCAAATACATGTATAGTGAAGTGAATTTTATTTTCGAATATATTGCGCTAATGTCTGCTCTGTTAGCAGAAGGCTGCAGTTATTACTTTATTACGGTTTTATTAACATTTTAATTGAAGTAGCAATTCGTATTTAACATTAATTCGAAAATTTAATTGTAAGTTTAGTTTAATAGGTATAAAATTGTCGTGATAATAATATCCGGGATTAGGAGAACAATAAAAATAAAGAAATTTCATTAAACAAGAATTTTAACAATTACTAAGACGTATGCTTCAACTTATTAACTTAAACGCTACTATATTTCTTATTTGAATAAATTTCTCAATGAGCTTTTAAGTTATTATTGCACGCTTTTAAGTTATAAACATTGTAATTAAATACCTAATATTAAGTTTGATTTATTATGTTTATTTAAAACATACAATTACCATTATATGGAAGTCATATGTTATATTGATCAATTATGGTAAAATTCAATGAATTTTTTTTTTTTTTTCTAGAAAATCATTACAAATATTAAAGGTAGTAAACATCATATAAAATTCCCAATATTATTATTTCTACAATTTCAATTCCTATTCTATACTCTCCCGGATTCGTAAGTAAGTGAACGTTCTTATTGATGTAGATACAAATATTCCTTAATTATTCAATGAGTTCAGTTTCTGTGGCTCAAAAAGCTCTCCATCATTTGTGCTTGAGGTGGAAGCTTATTTCCCTATCGCTATTTACCATCCAACAGAATCGAAACGTGAGGGAACGAGAGAATTAAACGGGCTTTATTTTGGGATTGCTTCTTTTTTATACCTGCGGGCTATCCACTTGATTGGAAAGAATTCGTAAACACAAGTCTCCGAAAAAAAACCAGAATACTACTGTGAAATTGTGTTTCATTCTATATAAAGAAAAAGAATCAAATTAGTTTGCTGAATGCTGATATTATGTTCACTTACTTTGAATATAATACTATAATAATTATAAATACTTTGAAGAACCTTGATTAAGTTCAAATTATCTATTCTTTATCTTCAGCAGAAAGTAATTTCAGAAACAAATATTATTTCTTACAAAAATTGATGACTGAACCATCGGAAAATATTTTTTTTTTTCCAATTATGTTTCAAAGAATAGTAAGTTGTTTTTAAAACATAATTCTTTTTCCGATTAACTTTATTTAAATTCATCAGAACAAATATTAAAATGGGAACACTTTTTAGTTTTCTTTTTGGGTGATTTTAAAAATTCTCCATAAAATAAAATACAAAAATAAATAAAAAAGGAAGAAGCTTTAAAACAAACAAAAAATATGGAATAAGCAACGTTAAGTCTCTTGAGAAAAAGAATATTTAAAATCTGTAACATTTCAGTTTAAGTTGCACTCTGACTAGTTATTTTTTTTGTTTAAAGGTATAAAACTCATCTGGATTTAAATTCATAACTTTTATAAACATCAGCTAAATTATTATTAGCTCAAAATGATAACAGAATCAGAAACGAAACACATTATTATATCAGTCTTCTTAGAAACTTGTATTGAAACATTTTAATGGTAGTTAAACACTTCTAGTGCCTATAGAAATTAATTTATTAATGCTATTGATGAAACAATACAGCAATGCATTTGAATGTTAGAAATCTCACATGCTTAACACCTTTATGCATTTATTCATTTTCTATTACTTTGCCAAATCACATCCAATGTTTCCTTGTTCACATTTTATTTAGAATTACAAAAGAAATTCCAAAACAATGCAAGACCAATATTTTTGAAGATTATTGTAATGAATTTTATATATTATTAGCAAAATAAAGAGATCTTTAGAATGAATAACTAGTAAGTAAAATTTTACAGGATATCAGGCTGACATAGGAATAATAGAAATAAAAATAAATTTTCTATAAAAAAAAAAATATTTTACCTATGAAATTTAAGAAAAATATTTATATAAGCATCAGTTTTTTTTTTTTTTTTACTAGAATGCACTGCAATATCAAGTCTCATAATTAAATCCAGTTAAATGGCTCAGTAATTACATTTTAATATAAAATTCTAAAACATTAAGAAGACGAACATGAAAAACAAAAAAATTTGCATTAGTTTTTGTGAGAAAGAAAATTTAGCTATGGAACTCTAGAAAAGCAGTAATGTAAACATAATTTAAACATATTTTTAATAAAATTATTAAGTATATTCAATAAAATACACATTTAAGTATAAGAAAGAAGAATATATGTGAGGAACAATATATTAAAGGCATTTTAGAGAAACAGGGATATAGCCTGTGATTAGTGAACTCGTTTGAACTAATTTTTGAATCGACTGTTCCCATAAACTCCACATAAATATTTTCGGTGTTAACCAATACCATAACGACAAACATTGATTTTTTTAATCAATATGAATTTGCGTCACGTTATCCGTTCTCTTCTAACATTCAGAAGCCACTGTATACGTAAATGAGAATTATGCAAATGGTTTGAAATATATACATGTTTGTAAATCTTATTTAGGATTAATAATTTTTGCTTCGATTCGATTCTGGAGAACTTTTTGTAGTGCGTGCCAGTTTTATTGAATTTCTGATTGAAGCTTTAAGCATTTTATAACTTAGTAAGCCATAATAAATTAAGAATTCGATCTTTTATCATTCAAAATTCATAAAGCCATTCTCGTGTTACATCCATATGTTCTTAGTATCTTTCACTGATATATTGGATTTTGAATTTAACTCAACATGTTTCTAAAGTAACTAATCAATGAAGTGTTTATAACATTAACGCAAAATATACAATTATGGAAATATTAACTATTTATATGTAATCTAATCTTTCGTTAATTGGAAAAATGTCTAAATATGTATCTTATTTCCCAATAGGGCAAATGAAAGAAATATATAATGTTCGTAAGAAAAAATTAGTAACCTACAATTTTGATTTGAAACTCTATATAATAACAATTATATTTAACGTTGAGAAAAGCAGTGTACAGTAATTTAAATTATAGCATTTAATTTAATTTAAAATATCTCAGTTTAATTTCTCATTAAAATATCAATAAAAATTCATTTTCAGTGATTTAAACTGATTCATTCACAGACAATTTTTTTCACTCGTTTTCATAAACTAGAGGAGAATTTCCTTTTAATTTCTTAGCAATTTCTGCTTTGTTGCACATTTACAACAATTACAAATGCAAACATTTCTGTACAATTATTTAATTTTAAATCATTCACTTAATAATGTAATGAATTACAATTATTGTTTCAAAAATACATTACTCAACATTCAAACACAACAGCATCGTATAGATATAAATGTACAGCTAACAGATTTTTTTACTATCAATAAGATTTAGATTTAATGTAAATTATTTTATTCAAACCTGAAAATAATCTATTAAAATCAGTGTGCATTGGGTACATAAATAAATCATTTATTCTAACAATTTTTTAATGATTAAAAATCTGTTGAGCCTTTAATATTACTTGCTCTTAATTTCTGTAAAAAAAATTTATGATATATAATCTCGTGAATGTCGCACTGGTAATTATAAATTTGATGGTATGGGGTGCTATTGGATACACGTTACGGTGCACGTTACATTTCTGGTGTGTTACGAGCCGTGGTTCTACCCTTTATTCGAGCCCTACGAAACTCTACGTTTCAGCAGGATAATGCACGACCGCATGTTGCCGCTATGGTACGGACCTTCCTTGATACGGAAAATGTTCGACTGTTGCCCTCACCTGCACGTTCACCAGATCTCTCGCCAATAGAAAACGTCTGGTCATACGCCGTCAACCGTAGTTATCTATCTCCTCACCATACGCCAGCCACTACGATTGATGAGCTGTGGCATCGTGTTGAAGCTGCATGGGCATCTGTACTTATACATGCCATCCAATCTCTGTTTGACTCAATGCCTAGGTGTATAAGTGCTGCTATCACTGCCAGAGGTGGTTGTTCTGGGTACTGATTTCTCAGGATCTATTCACCTAAATTTCTTGAAAATTTAATCACTTGTTATTTTCAGTATAATATATTTGTCCAATATATATCCTTTTGTTAATCTGCATTTCTTCCTGGTATAGCAATTTTTAATGTCCAGTAGTGTATGTATATGAAATATATGTCCTTATTTGACTATCTTTCGTGTTAAAAGGATTCACATAGCAACAATTAATTTACGAAAACAATTAACACGCATTAAAAGGGGAAAATGCATGTTATGAATGAATAATTTCTTACCAGTATTATTTCGAATATGTTAAGATAACTCGCGCTTTTTAAGCCTGCTTTTGAATAACAAATAGCTTTTACAAAAAGCTTTTACAGATTCTTTCTTAGTCAAACTAATTCATCAGAGTGACTCAACCGAGGAAACAGAGCACATTTAGGATCAGCCTTTCAGAAACACATGACAGATTTCGGAAGAATAGAAATTTGGGGAACTAAAACTATATGGCGATGGTTTTTAAAGAACAAACTGTGTTGAATTATTTATACCTGAATATATGTCATCTTTTGATTGAAGGATTACGTAGATATTTATAATGCTTTGATTTTAGAATTACTCTCTCCTTTGAACAATAGAATTACATTATTTCAATCTAATATTTACCTAACATTACAGGATTTCGAACATTAACCTTCGAAGGAAAAAAAAGACTTGCTAGCTCTGAAAATGCAATTTGCAATGTTAGAAACCATTAATGGGAGATTATTCTTTTGTAGTAACGTGCTGGAAATATGAGCAAATATGTTTTTTTTTTTCAAAAATCGTGCCCCATAAATATTTAAAATTAAATGTTTTTTTTTTTTTTTTTTAAATCAATGCTTATTTTGTATATGATAGGTTATCGCATGCTTCAGCTCCCAATTTAACACTACATTAGTTTATAACACTGTTTTAAATATTTATAGCATAAGACATAATACAGTTTTCGTAATACTTTTGATTTTAAAGAAATATTTTAAGATTTTGAAAAGTAAGAATTTTACATGATTCATTATTTTTGTGTTCTTCGTGAATCGTACAACAAAAAAACTGCAAATCATTTTTATAAAAGAAACGAAAATAACAGTTTTTTTTTTTTTTTAGATTTTGTGATCGATTTAAAGAAACTATCAATCAATTCAAACAAATCCAACTATGGTGTGAAACACATGACACAGCAAACCACTCTCTCGGAAAATAAAGGTTGGAAGTCCAATTTTAGTATTTCCAATACAAAGATAAAGATTGTCGGTAAAGATGAAAGCAACGCCAATAACAATCGCACTAGAACAAAAAATGAGATTGAAATCGATATAAGTAGCGCCACCTACGGGCGTTGACATCGTTTATCAAATTCTGATGTTTTAAGAAAGTCCCAGGCAAAGATTCTTGAGAGCGACATGAGAAGTAGACATGCTCTTTGTAAGACTTCTAAGGTATAAAATAAAGTATTTTGACCAAAACTATAGATTTCTTTTAAAAGATGTCAAAGATGTCCTCCAAAATCTTTTATAAATTACTTTTCTGATGAATGTGATGATAAACTGTACAAAACAAACATTGTCCTTTTCTTGAAATCTAGCACATTCGAAGTTATCCTCCAAAAGTCACGTTTTGAAGATATTCAATATTTGTTAAGCAATAAACTCTGTAGTAAATTCCGCGTCGCTAGCTGTCTTGTTTTATACTAGATTGAAATTGTGTCGCATTTAAAGTCAAATTTTGAAATACTGTAAAAGGGACGATTAATTTTTATTCTCTGTTTTAAAGAAATTGAATAGTTTTATGTATATTGGAAAGCATTTAATTAATCTCCATTTTTTGTACTGTTCAAATAAACATATGATTATGATTTGTGCGGTGTAAAATTAAAAAATTAAGCAAGGGAAGATATAGCAATATGAACAGCAAATTCTTTTACTAATTATAATATTTTTTGTTATCATATGGAATAAATAGACATCAAAATTACAAAAATTATTTTTACCTATTTTAATTATATACATATATCACCAGGAAAATTATCTCACTGCATACACAAATGCCACTGATTAAAAATAAATATAGCAAATAATATTAAAAAAATTAAAATAAGTTTAAAAATTCTTATTTCCAAAATTAAGGAAAAATCTGAAAAAAAGAGCATTGTGGAATTATTGGTCATTGGAATTTAATAAAATTCAGAAAAAGAATAAACCAAATTAACAAATCTTAATTTCTGTCTTGAAAAATATATGCATCTGAGTTCAAAGTACGAGGAGATTGAATATCGGGGGGATCACCTCAAATAGCTATACAGGCACGCAATACAGGCAATGTTTCATGCTCAAAATGATGGTGCTTATTAAATCAGTTGGCAACAAAGCCTGTTGCTACATCCCGGCAATTTGATGCTTTTACAAGATAAGTTGTTGGGGACATGCAACAATACGTATCCCTAGAGCTCTCCAAACATGATCCATCGTATTCCAGAGAACCAGTTGAACATCCTAACGAATACACTTTTTTTTTTACCAATCAAGTTCTACTTGATTTCCCATCCAATAAGGATGAAGAGCCTAAGTATGAACAATTGAATCAAGAATTTCCTTTTTAGAAAATATATTAGCAATGGTGTCATTTTACTACGATATTCAAGTCAGTGCCTCGATCCAAAGAAATACCTGCTCACTCCCATAGGCCCAACAAATCTTTCATAGATATGACTGCGACAGATTCATAGCTCCCAACAATTTTCTTAATTCACTTTACAAACAAAATTTATATGAAGAGTCTAATTTTTTTAATAGACTCTATTAAATTGCACTATTCTAATTCTAAGTAATTCTTTCCACATTCTAATTTATGTGCTTTTCATAGTATTCGAAACATTCAAATTTATATAATGTATCATCATTTAAAAATAAAATGAAAGATTAAAGCTGAACTTTTTTGTTAAGTATCTATGCTGTAGATGATATGGAACTAATATACATCTCCGTATAAAATGGGAGAATATTCAGAGCTTTTACTAAAGCTAAATTACGGATGTCGGCTTATATAAGAATGCGCGAATCTCGCAAAAAAAAAAGTAAGTACTTTTCCGTTAGCTGGGAGCAAGCGATAAATCGCCAAAAAGTCGCTAAATATGTACCGTTTTTAATTCTTTAGTTTTTATTTCTTAAATTCATGAAAAAAAATGTTTTTTGAAATGAGTTATACGTTTTATTAAAATGGGTTGTTTTATTTTCGAAATTGCTTATATTGCTGGTTTGTTGCATGGTCGAAAATTCTGATGTTGACGAAATTTGCATCAGGGTAACAAAGGTACCAAGATGTGCAACATAAATAATGATAAAATACTGTAAATAATTAGCACTTAAAATTAACAATGAAATAAAAAGTCTTTGAATACTTTTAGATGTTTTGACTACAACGGATATCATAGATCATGCACAAGAAAAAAACTGAATATATACAATGTGCTAGCTTCAGATAGAGTTACCAGAGATATAATTATCGTGTTTGGCGTTTTTCTTTACAGCGATTTGATTCAAAAACATTCCACCCGTTTTACTTATTTGGCTCCATTTCCGCCTTCATGGTTGAACATTATAGGATTTTTTTCATTTCGGCCCGGAGTTTGAACTTTCAGTAAAGTTTTGAAGAAAAAGCACTCTCGACTTACATACGCATCGGCTTTCATTCGGAAATTTAAGGTAACACAAATTGTTATTAAAAGTGGACACAAAGAATTATATAAAATGCTTAAATTATTTATGCGTAAAAAACTGGATTACGTTATCAAATTATCATATGATTCTAACAAGATTTCCTATTATACATATCAAATACGTCAAATGTGGTAAATGCTGTAATAATTTTCGTTCTGATCCTTCGAATTCACACACACCTATATATATATATAATATGTGTGTGTATAGGTGTGTACTCGTCCTTTATTTCCATCGATTGTAAATATACTTTTAATTACAAAAACGTTTCAAAATCTTGTTACGGCATTTTTATATTTCAAAAATCAAAAGTGAAAAAATAAACATAACTTTTTGTACAGTCCCCTATTCCCTACAGTTAGTTAAGAATTTACACTCAACTTAATAAATCTGAAAGGTTTAACTTCTGTGTGATAAAAGAAATAACATTGATATTTAATTAAATATTTAGGATTTTTCGGCATTCAATGAGGGTAGGAAATAAAATTAATTAATGCAAAAATGAGAATGAAATTATAGTGTCTTTTATGGTAAAAGTCAGATTCCCCAATCATAAGCTGTGGTTGCATCTATAGTAAAGTGGAAATCCTCAATGTACTGAAAACTATTGCAGCGCTATCAGTACCTAAACACGGAACTTCGGATACTTAGCTCTGAAGTGAAGCAAGGCGGACAAAGAAAAACGTAGACCATCGTCGAATTATGTAGAATCGGCACCCTGAAAATGAAAAATACTCAAGAAGTTAGGGCAAATTGAAATATCATGGACAATTTAATCGTACAACGGTTTCATGGTTTTAATTTTTAAGAATCTTTTTTCTTCCAAATCCGGGAATCATGTAAATTAGCTAAGCAAATAGTATTTTAAAATTCTGAAAAGGCGTTTATTATTACTCGATGTTGGCGAACGATTTATTTTAATTAATTATATGAAAATGCATGTATGTTTTTAAATTCAAATGTTATGAAATAGAATATTTGTTAAAAATAAATTAATGAAAGAATGAATTCAATTATTACAAACTCCATATAGAAAAGACAAAGTCAAATCCTAATTTGATGATGAAAAACCACTTTATTTCCAACAAGGAGAAATAATATTTTAATAAATATAAGAAAAAGTTTTTTTCATTATTTTCTCATGAGAAATGCTAAAATCCTAAGCTGCAACTTATTAAATTCGTAATTTAATTTGAAATTCAACTATACGAGCAGTGCTACTATTTGTTATTTATAATAAAAATATAATTACATGGTCAGTACTACACATGTACATAATATGTCAAAATAATAGTGATTTATGGGGCTAGAGTGCTAGGAAGGATTCATGCAGAAATTTTTCTTATGGATCGACGGCCATTACATCTTACCATAGCTAATACGCCTTCTTTTGTCATAGACACATGTAACTTGGCTCTACGGCTCATATGAGGCAGATGGATGATATCGAGCATTATAATGATATTAGAAGATGTACTGATAATATCTAAGCAAAGCAGAAATAAACAAGTCGTGCATCAATGTATCTGATGATTAAAAACATGCTCATGGTCCACACGCATGTCTGTCAGTTAATGCTAGAAGACTGATACAAACGGCTAACTCACTGCCATGTGTGGTTCCAACTGGATAGGGCTCCTCTGCATAAAGCAACAGATGCTGTGAGTATCTAGAAACTATGAACGAAAACATCATCGGATATTCTCGACGAACTTAACTTCTTACTCAGGGATTACATCAAGCAAACGGTCTATGCTATTGAGCCAATCTGTGGGGATGATCTGAAACAGAATATCATCCTTGATTTTCATGCAATTACACCAGGTTTGCTCCAACGCGCCCATGATTCAGTGCGGTCACAAATTTAGTTGTGCATTGCTCCAAATGGGTAACATTTTGAGAAATGCATCTTATAGATTATATATTGCTTTCGCTGTATATTTGTCTGCAACTCGAATATACAACTTTTGACAATATTAAAATGCATGTGTTTCCTTTGATTTACAAATGTTTGCTTTAATTTCTTGAGAATTTTTCATTTTCAGGGTATCGAGTTTACATAATTAGATGATGCTTTACAACTGTAGCTGACATGTTTTGTTTCTCGTTTCTGAATAAGGCCTCCTCCTTCAGTCGTGTTTCACAACTGAATGAATGTCTACTTTATTATCGATTCCGTCATTTACAGCCGGATTACCCATTTTTCGCTCTAAAAGAGATGTTGTACAATGATTTCAATTTCGAACTTTATTAATTTATTTTTAACCACCTCTCAATGAAGGCCGGAAAAAATGCTAAATTTTTCTCGATAAGATATTGTCACACTGAAGTGAAATTTTTTGTATTGCGTTTGTTGGGATAAGTGAACCTTTTATGTTTATGTTTATGAATGTCGATCTAATACATACAATGTTGTCTAACGTCGAATGTCGATCTAATACATAAGACATATAATATCTAATTTATTATATGTCTCTTGCCAAAGGTTGCGGAAATGAGAAATGATATGAAACTTATAGAATCTAGTACAAAAATCTAAGACAATTAATCAAAATAAAATTAATTGAAAACTCAATCATCAGGAGAGACTTGTAAGGATAAAACTTAATTATAATAAACTTAATAAAGGTCTTAAAAAATTATTAATTTATCTTCATTTTTAATACTTTCTAAATATTAGAAACATTATAAGGGAAGACAAAGTACTGAATAGGAAGATAGATTATGTAGTGAGATTCCTTTTAAAATATATATATATATATATATATATATACTTTATCAAACTCTGAGGCAAAAATATTTAGCAGCTTTAAAATTTGCTACTGGATAGCGTTTCGACACAACTTCATACCAATTTAAAGTTTTTAATAGTCCATATGTAACAAAATTGTGTCAATGTAGCATCTGTTCTTTCCGAATCTAATTTTTACAGCAGATATTACGACATCACACAGCTCTTGAAGAAGAATGTATGATCGTAATTTATTGAAACATGTATTTTAATCAGTGCTTTAATCGTGTTTTATTTTGGTTTCCATCTGTAGTTTTAATGTAGGATTTATTTGTTTATTCCATTGTTTAACGCCTCTTTAGATATATACTTTTGGATGTTCATTATTTCAAAAAAGGATAGACAATTGTCAACTTGGTTATAAGTTTAGAGTAAAACTAAACAGTATATTTAAGAGGGAATAAGTCAAAATGATAATCCAAAAGTTTATTCTACAAATTATTATAGAAACATTGAACTTAGTATAGATGTTTGTCGAAATAAATTCGAGACTATGCAGACTTTCCAATGAAGTCCAGATGACACAAACCATTCTACCTAATGAGCCTCTTGTAATCTGCCCACGTTCCATGCAGATTCAAAAGAAACGAACAACCATTTCAGATGGTTTTCGACACCCTACTGATTGGAATTCGCTCCAGTTGATCAAAAGGATGCAGTCAAGTCGTGATGCATTATTTGTGTTTCCGAGAGCTCTTCCACCAAGTTACAGCGCGTGCATTGCCAACCACGTACCAAAAATAAACCCTCCCGTTTATTACCAAGGGGTAATTAAATTTATTCCTCTGGCAGTCTCCCCTCACAGTACTGTTCCGCAATTACGTTTTACTGCTCTTTTGGGCCCCCTCCTGCAGCAGGAGGGAGAAAGGGTTCGCGGCACAGCGGTACAAGAGTACTTTAGGATCACACACACAGAGTATCAAATACATAAGAAGTCATTTCTCTATTCATTTGCAACTGTTTGCTTTTCGTTTATCTTCAATGTTTGATTATCAAAGTTTGATTTGGATTCATTTAATGAGTCTTATGTTCTGACATTTCTTTAATGCTAAAAAAAAAAAAAAAAAATTAATATACTTGGAAATTATTGTTCCAGAACTTTGTTCGACAATTTAAAAAGAGTTTCATTTCTAGAGTTCTTGAAACCCAAACAAAGAAAAACTTCCCTTGATCTTGAACAGTAAATTTATTATATGTATGAACTATGTATGTATATATGTAGTGATAATAAGCTCAAATGTATTTTAAAACAATTTAGTCCACGAATCAATACTGTCTATAGAAAAGTTAATAGTTCTAAGTTAATAAATTGTTATAGATATAAAAATAAAATAAGGTGTCATTTAAGCTTCATAACATTAAAAAAATTTCATTTACGAAAGTTATTCACAAGAAATTTTTAACAAGCTTTTAAATTCTGCTAAAAATAATTTCTTCTGGAATACTTCTAAATGTTCCTCTTTTGGAATTCATCTAAATATTACAATTATGTGTGTCATTAATTTCATCTCTTTTTTTTGTTTGTTAAGTATACCAATTCTCAGCCATTTTCATAGCATTTTCAGTGTATTCGTATAATATTTAGTTGCTTATTTGTTGATAGTGTTGCTATAATGATGATTTACTTTATTACATTTTTGTAATTAAAGTATATAAAATTTAAATAATTAATTTGTATATAAAAATTTTAAAGCAAAAATCGATGTTAAAATGAAATAAAATTAATCGATGTTAAATTACTCAATTAATAAAGGAGCTCTCTGATCATCACCAAATCCATTCCTTATTTATCATTAGAGGTCCATGCATGCATTTTATTTGTTCATTGTTGTGTGCCAAAGTAATATTTTAAATTACAAATATATTATACAGATATTAATACATACGTTTTTTAACATAAATAAATATTCTACAAAAATTATGAAACTTTAGCTGTCGCATTTAATGATATCAATGAAATATATTTAGCTTAACTTCAACAGTTTAATTGTAAATAAATTATTTAAGTGTAATAAAAAATTATTTTAAACTAAAAGATAATTTTATATGAACAAAATTCTTCGTTTTAAAATGAAAGGAAAGTTGTGTTAAATTAAATATTTATGCCTTTTAAATACTGGGAGAAAAATTTAAAGCTATCCCCAAGTCTATCGATTAAACAATCAATTTCTAAGCAATGAGGTAAATATTTTCGTTAATCAAAAATGAAATTGGGGATTCTTACATTTATTAAAAGAAATAGATATCTTCAGTATTTTAATTGAATGTAATGGTTGTGTAAGTTTTTTATCAAAATTTTTAAGATTCAACTTTTACGCCGAATTTAAGACAAATTGCTTTAAAAATTTCGAAAATTTTAATGTGAAATATTAATTTTGTTTTTGTTTAATTGTAAACGTTAACAATTATTTTTTACGCTTTTAACGTTTAATTAATTTTTAGATTATCTATGATGAGAATTATTTTGAATAAATATTTCACTTTTAAATTCTAGAGATTAGAATTTGAATTTTTTTAAAATTCGAAACAGTTAGATATTAAACACTGGTCGAGAGAAAGTTTTTTAATTAAATGAATAAAATAAAGTAAAAGCTGAAAGAATAATGATGTAGAAAATGAAATAAAAGTCATAATGTCAAACTAAAAAAAAAATGGAAAATAATTTCTTTTACTTTAAGCAACAGAAACATTAAGAAGTCTTGATAGTATTAAGTTACTCACTAAACTCAATTATTTTATTTCAAATATCTTCAAAATTTTGCTTATTTTTCAGCAAAAATAACGTACGTTCTTGGTAACAATGAAATATTTACTCAAATTTCATTCGAAAAAGATAATCGCTATAGAAATGTTCTTTCCTTATTCTTGGTATTTCCAAATGGGTTGTTTGATTTATCTTCCTCATTTTCTACTTTACCTTGTTTTTGGAATTTCTTTTTGATATTTTCTCAATATTTAACATTTCTTAGCTAGTTGAATATTGCAAAAATCAAATTAAACTAAATTAATATTGCACTGATGAAATTGCCGTTTCGGTTTAAAATGAAATCAATCATAGAATTCAATCTAAATATAGATATATATGATTTTCTAATAGAGCATTTTAATAAATAACATACAGTGTTATTTTATATCATGATAATTGGTAATTTTTGTTTTAAATATAATCAAAATCTAATAGCATTTTATAACTTTTTGATGCACATAATCGGTAACAGCCTTGGTGTTTATAAAAACAATATCTTATTTGTAATAATTAAATAAATAATTTTTTCAACATCTTATTGGACCTCTTAAAAAAAAATTCCTATGGTTTTAGACTTATTTAAAAATGTGATATTCTTGCAAAAAAATTTCAGTTAAGTACCATCTGCTTATAAATTAATGGCACCAACGCCATTATATTTGTAAAAAATGCTTTATTCAGTTTGAAACAGCCTTTTCTTTTTCAGAAATTTTTAATAAAAAAGTCACTCAATTAATACAAAAATCCTGCAACGAATTAATGCTCTCCAATTCCTAATTTTCCCAACAAACTAATTCTCTCCAATGGCATTCCAATTAATATTCTCATTAATGTGTTTAAAATTAATAATCCCCTTAATTAAATGATTTTTAAGGAAGTTGTGATACAGTTTTAAATGATTTGATTCATTCGAAATCTTTAAATAAGTGTTTTTATATTTCCATTCTATTTGATTCGACAGACACAAGTTACAGAACCAATTGGCAAAAACACAATAAAACTTGAATGCTGCAATATCTACCAAATTTATACTTACTTCAAATGTTATCTTTTGAAATTAAATAATTAGACGCACTATATATTTTTGAACAAAATTCTTTACGTGAGAAGCAAAATTTGCAAGAAAAGAATGAGTTCTTCATTAACGGCGCTATTCAACTATCCATTTCACATAAGAAATCGATGTGAGAACATCGACTTTCATGCATTCGAGAAGCTTTTGTGAAGAATCTCTTCAGTTCTCGGTGGCTTAATGCGATAGCCAAGTGAATAAGAAACTTTTCTACCTTTCCGTAAATGTTGCAGCTGGCGGTTACCAATATACTCGCAGATGCCGCCATTTTGTAGCCCATCTCGTGTGCTGTGTAGAGTTGGATCATCATTTCCTCATTAAAAATATCTTCAATATCAATTGCAAACTTATTTTCCACCATTTGACAGAAAATCTCAAATAAAAGAATAAAATCATTAATATTAGAATTGTTTAATGAAATTCAAACAGTTTGGAAATGTCTTCTAATTTATTAAAAGACATTTCCAAATGTCATTTTATATATTTACTAGTGTGTAACATCCAATAAAATTTAATTAGTTTGTTTTTGTTAATAAAAACTAAATTTTTATAAAATAATACTCTTTTGAAGTGAATACTTAAGAACCGTTTGCTTTCAATTACAAATTTTCACTAGCCCCCAAAAAATAATACTAACTAATATTAATGCTAACACAGATGATAAAAAATATCATTTTATGCTGTAATGCTGTTTGTCATTTTATGATTTAAATCAAGTAGATTCCTTATATTTTCGCTATTTTTTATTAATGTGAACCCTTATTTAACAGTTTTATACAACGTTTCTCTGAAATTGCTCACTTTTTTTCTCTATAAAATAATGAATT
Source organism: Caerostris extrusa (assembly GCA_021605095.1). Lineage (NCBI taxonomy): Eukaryota > Metazoa > Arthropoda > Arachnida > Araneae > Araneidae > Caerostris > Caerostris extrusa. Next base: position 25,440 of record BPLR01012476.1, read on the forward strand.
TGAAAGTTTGTTAATTTGAATAATTATTTTTTACTTTGTTAATGTTATGAAATTGTGAAAGAAAATCTTTATCTACTGAATTCTTTTGAAACTATTTAGTTCATATTTGTATTTGTACTTTGATTTTAATAGTGGTTTGATGTTATTATACTTTTATATTCCTTAACATTTTAACTAAAATGAGATTTATATATTATTTTTAAAATTTTCTGTTAAGATTAAATGTTAATAAGAAGATAAATGCATTATAAAATAATTTTTATGAAGTTTTTTTTTTTAATTTCAGAACATTATTAATTTCTTTTTGTTTAATTCATTGAGTGAAGAATTATTTTTAGTATTAAAACACTTTCATAATTTCTTTAAAAATTAAGTGATAGTAATTTGCAGTAAAATAAAGAGGAAAGATAATTAATTAATAATTCTCAATGAACAATTATCTTAAAGCAAAAATTTTAAAACTAGATCATTTGAGTGAAAATATCTTTTTTTAATATTAATTTCAATTAGTTAATCTAAAAAATAATTTTTTTAAAAAAGTTAATTCATTATACAATTTGATAATTTGTTATAAATAATTCTATTCTTGAAATTTTAGTTGGAATTTCTTTAATCTAAATGATTCAAAATTAAAACTAATTTTTAACATATAATTGAACTAATTTATCAAGTAGTTATCTCTTGGTTAGTGTCTCAAATTATTAAAATTCAACTATTTTCAGTCCACCGAAAAAGGAAAGTAATGTAATATATCAAGTAATCCTCAAACTGAAAACTACTAGCTTGAAATAACAATATTTGAAATTTATTAAATAAAAAATAATAGCAATAACATAAAAGACATTTGATAATAATATTTGAAGTGATATTAATATATCTGAAATAGGATTTGGGTGCGAAAATCTTTTTATACGGTCATTTTTTCAAATATGCTTTTAATAAAAGTAATTTATGAATTTCAAAATATATTGTATTTAATATATAACCACAAAAGTAAAACATTAATATAAATATAAGTCATTATTTAATATTGAATAGAATTCCACGGAATTTATTTTATAAATGATGCTGAAAATCTCTGTATTTTTGTTAATTTATTAAATATAATTTTAGATGCCTAATTAGAAATACACTTTTTAATAAATGTTTTTATTTTGAAATTTATTTTTCCTCTAATTCAAGCATATTTTAAGAAAAATTGAGTTGATTTGTTGAAACTATTTCTCAAAAAGGTTGTCCAATAATGGCGTCCGAAACAGTAGGAAACTGTGTATCCAGAAAGTAGAGAGTGAAGATAAAATGCCTTGCGTAATGCTTAATATTACACGAAAAGCTTCGCCAAATTAGTTATATTTATTTATATATACTGTACGGAACAATGTTGGTTGTCGAAAAACGAATGTATGAATTCTATCTAAGTTCAATTCCAAAAGAAAGTGATAAAAAATGGGGCGGATTAGTCCAATACTCGGCGCCATCTATCTTTATTCTTTTTCGCGAGGAGTTTTCACCCATATTCACCATCTCCACTTTACAGCTTTGGCGAATTTCGGCCACATACTGAGAACATAAATATTTCAATTGTTTTCTACAAATAAAATAGGAGGTTGCGAATTCGTTTTAATGTTGTTGAATTTGAATGAAAAAAACAAGATTTCCAAGAAATAGACATTTATGTATTGCACACAGTAAGTACGAATGCACATTGATCAAAATTACACCGATGGCAATAGCACTGAATTTAATCATATCTATTTTCTGTGTGTTCTATAAAATCAGGTGAATTAAAAGAATTGAACACTATTTAGCCCTCAGAGAAATACTCCTATGAATAAAGATATGTGAAATATTGAAAAAAAATACAGCCAAAGTATGAAATTATTAATGTATTCTTTTTTCGTTTTTCTTGCAAGTTAAATATTATTAAATATTTATTATATTTTATGTCAGTGTTTATTTATTTTTCTCCTTTTACTGGCATTTATGCATCGAAATAGAAATATCTTATTATATATTACAGATGTAATATTTTTTTAAATAGAGATACTTCATTTTTTAGGATATAAGAAGATTTGATTGCTCTTTTGATTTCAAAAAAAATGATAGGAAATTATTTGAATATTTCCGCACTTTAACTCTCTCTTTTCCACTCCTTCCGATGTTTCATAAGTATCTTTGAGTCGCCTACATTAGGATACATTTTAAATTTATTATGAAATTAAATTGATTCAATTATTCCCTCAAAGAAATTCAAATTCACTATCAAACTAACTTTCACTAACAAGTGTCTAAAAAAACGACTTCTTGAGTTCAAAGAATACATAAAGTACTAGAAAAATAAATTATTCAGTAAAATTATCTATAGAATTAAATTTCCTTTATAAATAATATATTGAATAGAGTATTTTTAAGAGTATTTAGTATCATAAATACATCGTTTTATCCACAGATAAGGCAGTTAATTATTCTAAATACTAAGTAGTTTCAATCGTTTTCAAAATTCTCAAGTAGTTTGATTTTATGAGATAAAATTTTATTTAACTTTTAAATATTTTTTTTTTCTATTTTTTTTTTTTTGCAATGCGCTAATATAAAATTTATTTGCTAACTTAATTGATTTAATCATTTTTAAATTGCCAATTACACGATGATTATTCTATGTTTCGTTGTGGAAACATCATCAATTTAGTTTTCTTTGTAAAAAAAAAAAAAAAAAAAGAAATGTCTATAAATGAAAAAATAATCTTGAAAAATGGGAATATCTTCTATTAAAATGACTTGATGTTTATAATAATTTTTCCTTTAACAAGCAATATTTTTTTTTTTTTTTTTTGAAATCTCAAATTGTTTTTTACTTCAATATAATCCCAAAGGAAAACGTATGCAAAACTATGCAAACGTATATCTATAAGAGAAATAATTTTATTTTATTAATTAAAATTAATTAATATTGGCTTAAATATGTTGGTAAAAACTTTATCTTCTATGAGACTAATCTATGCAAATAACGATTACTTCAATCGTTTAACATATTGACATTTAGTGCCGTCCAAAAAATTCATTTCCATGGTAACAGATACGATATGTATGTTATGTTGAAGGAAAAAGAGAGAAAGGAAAAAGCAAAAATGGATCACTGACCAGTGCAAACAATGGTTTTCTCCACTTTTCCTCATCAGAGAATAATCTTGTTGACATGATGTCTCCTGTATGATTCCATCTCTCGGATTAATCGATAAACTCGAGTGAGAAGATAGAAGCAGACGTTATCAGCTCTTTCCAACAGCAAATATGTAGCAAAAAGGTCACAAACCAAAAGTTATTTCAGTGGTAAAATAATAAAAAAATATCTTATCTCTATGGCAAGATGTATTAATAATGAGAAGTAGTTAAAGCCAAAAATATGTAACAGTTGGTCATAATTTCACATTTCAGTAAAAATGTCAGAGATAAAACTTCTATTTCTTACAGTGAAGACCAAGACCATTTTTTTCCTTATAATTCAACTACTTAGCTTATTCTATAATATCTGTGTAAAAAAAATATTTTGACAGGTTTTCTACGATGTCAGTTTTAAACATTGCTTATTTGTTTTCCCTTTAAATTGCATGAATTTTCTATATTTTTTCAATCCAATATAAAAGTATTTATAATTTAGAAAATTAGCAATAAATGCCTTCCAAATGGATCATTACTTCAATGACCACTATTATTCTTATTAAGTTTTGTTGCCTAGATCTGATAAACTAAGTATATTGATGAACAGTTGAGCTAGGTTATAACAACACAGGAAGTGTCCCACAAATTTCTTATGGCTAATAGAGTGAAGGTTTCCTATTCGCTTTTTTTTTTTTTTTTGTGCTTACATGCTTATATGTCGCTTATGGGTCGCTTACAGGGAATATAATAAAACTTTATAAATTTTGCTGAAGGAATCAGCAATACATGTAAGAACATAGCGACAACATCTTTTATCGTTTCGTTACAACGAATTATCTCTAGAGCCATATTTACAATTATAATTAAAATTCTCGCGTAAGTCTCAGGCTTTTAGGAGTTTATAAATTATCCTTTGCTTGGATTAGGACATCACATTCAGATGAGTTGTGACTTTTCGGAGGAAGAAATGACAACTCTTGTTGTTGTTTGACTAGGACCTCAAAAATGAGGAACAGAGCTTGCTTTTACTTATGCTAAACTGAAATCAAGCTATAGGCATTAAATATTTTTTGTGTGTGTTCTTAGGATGCTGCAAATTTCAGAAGGATACAACAAATTACAAAGAATATCTTAACATACAGATAAAATGGTCCAGTAATAAATAAGACCGCAAATTTTCTTATAATTTTATCACAAAAATGTCACCATATTAAAAATACAATAAATAGTAATATGTGTTAGAAAATTTTAAAAAGCACTAAATATGTAAATATTTGTGAAAATGAAACATTAAAATAAAAATCAAACTATTTTTATTCAAGAAAAAGAATAAAATCCACTTCAACAACTTAAAAACAAAGTCAAAATGTATTCAAAGAATATCAAAACATGCAAGTAAATATATTACAAGAAATAATTCTCCTGGGTTCTCTTTTAAAGTTTATTTCAATACATCGCCTGCTTTATTGTCTAAAGCATAATAAAACATGTCTCCACAAAGTACATCTCCGGTGATACAAATATTTTGCAATATTCTCAGAAAAGTTCTATTCATCTCATTGTTTCCCTTATAGAATATGATTACAACCCCGGGTAATAAGACAAACCTTTCATTATTTTGACAGGCGCACTTTCGAAGTTGGTTTAACGTTCCTTCTGATAGAATTTTTCATCAACTAGTTATTTCAATCGAAATATGAATGACAGTGATCCACAAAATAGCCCATGAAATACTGTATTTCATCCACCATTACCTTAACGATAGATCAAATTATTCCCCAAAGAAAAACCGGAAAAGAATTGGAAAATTTTTTGATTTGCTGCCCAATGAAAAGAATCGTTGCATAACCAAAGTATCTATTCCTCAATCCCATTTCTTTGGGAATGACACAGAATGCTTTCAATATAAAATTACTTAGGCCTTCTTTTCTTCGTAAATATTAGAGTTATTTCTTTTTGTTCTTGAATAGAGAAATACATCAAGATTTTTCCTTCTGTGTTTTTTACTCGAATTCAAAAAGTTCTTTAATCGTTTATTCCCATCATAACGATTATTATTTTCATTATTATTTTTAACACCTAGTGATTTGTTATTATGAATATTTTTAGTCTTCTTTTATGTATTCTTAACATTTTATAATTGCTGTTGATGAGTTAAAACATTAACGCAATAAATCAGTGAAATCTCGATAAAAAGCTATTTAAACTAAAGTAACATTTTCTGTTAAAATTACAGTAAACACTTCGATTTTTGCGTTTCTCATTATTTAGCAGTTTTTCTTGCTTCCTTCTAATAAAAGATAATTTAATCATGTATAGCTATTGGATTTTTTATTTCAAATTATTACAATGTAACAAAATAATTGTTTTCAGTCTTTCTTTCTTAAATACAGACAAATATTCTGGCACGGAATTGTTATTTTTTATCATTCAAGCTGGCTATTTTTTTTTTTTTTTGGTATAAAGTTTCTTCGTCATAAAATTAGCTGCTTTACCATCTTACCTTATCTTTGTGAATGGAGCATATGTCCGAATTTATTAAATAAGTTTCCTTATACTCATAAGTTGTTTTCAAATAAACCAAATTAAACAATTTTATAGGTATTCTACTCTACAAAATTTCCATAACTTTATTAAAAGTCATGGGTTTCAAAAAGCTTGGGGAAATAAATCATACATATGTTTCTCTTGAAACAAATGTATCAAAAATTAATAAAATTTGTTATTACATTCAAATTATATACAGTGATAGTTATTCCAAAGATTTATATTTTTGAATAAAATGTAATTATATTATAATTGCTGAATATTTAGAAGAAATATAAATCAAGAAGTCCCTGTCATTGTAAATCCACAAACAGAACTTCAACTAGGTTGTCTTTTTTATTTTACTAGTTTCCTTATAGTATATCTAAAATGGAAAAGAGTTATTTTCTTCTCTTGAATGCAAAAAATCCGTAATGTATAGAAAAGAAAAGTGATTCAGAGAAAAAGCAACTCTCATCACTTGTCCTTAAGCTGTCAGGCGTGTCCATTGCACGTCCTTTGGAAGTGGAAATATATCTGAAAACCGAAGGGGAAAATGGAAACGTTTGAAAACGCCGACATGTTTATAGACACCATTTGGGGGAGATTCTTTTTTATGTATCCGATGTACCTGATTCTTGGCTTGAGATAGCTCTGACAATAACAAGCGTTTTATTTAACATAAAACAAGAGTTTTATTCTTAACTGCCTATTTTGAGAGCATCGATTGACGCGCGGTGTTAAGAAAATCTCTACATTTTAAGGCATCATCAATGAGCTAGGATCGAATTGAACCCACAGGTTATTTGTCCTTAATAAAATTCTTATGTCTATAATTTAATAACAAAAATTTGAATTCATTTTAAATAGCTATAATTTTTTGTTTTGATAAGTGAATATTCAATCCAATATATTTCTTAAATTTCTTTCTTATATTAAGAAAATTATACACGAAAATAGTTACCCATTTTTAACATAACAGGAATTAGACAATAATTTCGTTCATTTCATACACAAAATTAATTTTTAAAACTCTTTTCTTTTAAAAAGTAATTTATTTTAAGTATTATTAAAAACCGATTATTCTTTTAACAATGCAATTTAAAACATTTAAAAGAATGAAATGGTAATATTAAAAGTATATTTTACTCATATTTTTAAAATGAAGGATATTTATCCCTAATATAACAGAACATATGTACTCAAAATTAAATGCTTTCAATAAAGTATATATATATATATCGATAAATTTTAATTTAACATCAAAGATACGAAATATTTCAACATACATATATGAGATGGATTATTTCCTTAAATTTCAAAATATATGGAAAGTTAGACGAGTAGAAATAATTTAATTGACGCGATACTTTTTAAAAATGTAATGTTATAGCAATGAAAATAATGTGTAAACTTTAAAAATAAAAAATAATAATTTAAAGCAAAGAAAATATATCCAGTTTTATTCCAAAAAGAAAATGTTCCTAAGTTATGTTTTAATGTTTTAACAAAAGTTAAAAACTTTGACAGAACAATTAAAATCACTAATCTAATAAAAAAATGATTCCAATTATTTTGTTACTAATTTTATAATTTCCAGAACAATTTTTGCTTTCCACATCCGCTATTTTGTGGTTCAACTGCTTTTCTATTTGATATTTTGTCAATACCTACATTACAATGAAATCGTGTTGCTAAATTAGGCTTCAATTGTGATCCCACGTGCTATCCAATGACTGGAGCTGTAAATAATGTCTTTTCTTTCAAATGCAAGTGAAACGAATTTTATTTGAAATCGTCTTTGTGTGGACACAATTTTACAGGAGGAAAGCTTTTAATTTGTTCTATTGAAATACAACTGGAAGTTTTTACTTATAAAGTTTCAAATAATTTAAAAATATTACTTTTTATTAAATGTTATGTATAACCAGTTAATGTTTTAGCAAACCACAATTACAAATTATTACGTTTTTAAACAGGTCAAGTGTGAAAAATAATACAAGATGAAGAGGACATTCTCACTGGGCTTTTTTTGAGGCTGTGGAAAGAACTTTGTGGTTGTTTCCAATAGCAATACGTAACT
>BPLR01012477.1:0-14308 GCA_021605095.1 Caerostris extrusa
TCCAAAAAAATTAAAAATTTGGTGCTTACAAACCGTCGATTTACAATTAGATACCTTGTTGATGACGTTGGAATTTCAAAAGGATCGGTCAATTTAATTTTGGGCCTCAAACTCGTCAAATCTCGATAGGTACCGAAAACACTGAATGCGCCAGCTAACACTGCATTGATTGTTTGTGACTTTTTCGTCAAAAATCAAACCTATATCGTTCCACAACCACTGTAGTCACGCCGTGCGACTTCTGGCTATTCCTTAAATTCAGAGAGAACACTCCGAGGACACTCTTTTGAGTCGATTGAAGAGATTCAACGCGAATCGCTGCGCTCTTTGGAGGCCATCCCTGCCGATGACTTCTAGCATGCATTTTTGGAAAAAAAAAAAAGCATAGGTGCATTTCCAAGAGGATTGAAAAAATGAGGATTGAAGGCATTGTCCATTGTGAGTGGGAATTACTTTGAAGGCGATGAAATAAATTTTGAAGAATAAATGAGGAGTTTTGGAAAAAAAAAAAAAAGTATTTGGTCTAACATTTTGGCCACAGTAGTATATATAAGGTACTGATATGGTTCCCCTCAGCATAATCCTTTACCATATCCTTACATTAGAAGCATGTTTATTTTCCTTCTTATCCTCACTTAATGAAAGTATATTGCGCCAAAATATTTCTAAATCTAACTATAGTAATAAATCTATAAATAAAAGTGGTTAAAATTTTAAAAGTGTGTTACATTTTTGTAAGAGTTTAACGTTTCTATGTAAAATGATATATGACGTTAAGACGTTTATAATTAAAGCCGGCAAAGAAGATCATTGTAGAATTTTAAATCTTCCATTCCAAATGTTTTCAAATCATAAGAAATAATAGCGTAACTGAAAAAAAGTTGGCATAAAAAAATTTTCTATGGTGATATAACTCTCTGTATTATAAACAGAACAAAAGCTGTAAAGGCAAGCAAGAAAGTTTGATTTTAATCATTCCTAACAACACTTTCTCCATTATAAGCTCATTTATATAACAGGCGGGCTGAAAAGTGCAGAGGCTGACACATAGATGGGCTACTAGTATTGAATCCATATGATTTTTAGTTAGCCCTAATCTTCAAAAGACATGTGTATAAATTTGACAGCTGTTGCACTATTAGTATGTGAGTTATAGCATTTTTAGTGAATCAACTTTTGTTAGTTTGAAAAAATGGATAAAAGGAATTTCGTGTGTTAATAAAGCATTGCTTTTGGAGAAACAAAAAATACTATTGAAGCCAAGGCTTTGTTTGATAAACATTATTTGGACTTTGCACCAGGAAAATAAACCGTAGAGAAGTGGTTTGCTAAATTTAAACGAGGCGAAATGAGCACCGAGGACGATACACGCAGTGGACGCCCCAAAGAGGCTGTTACCGACGAAAACATCAAAAAAAGTCCACAAAATAATTTCTGATAACCGTAAAGTAAAGTTGATTGAGATAGCTGAGACCCTAAAGATATCAAAGGAGCGTGTTGGGCATATCGTGAATGAATATTTGGATATGCGAAAGCTCTGTTCATAGTGGGTGCCGCGCGAGCTTACAATCGACCCAAAACAACAACGAATTGATGATTCTAAGCAGTGTTTGGAGCTGTTCAATCATAATAAAGACGAATTTTTGCGTCGATATGTGACAATGGATGAAACATGGCTCCATCATTTCACACCGGAGTCCAATAGACAGTCAGCCGAGTGGACTGCACGTGATGAACACTAAAAATGCTATAACTCACATACTAATAGTGCAACAGCTGTCAAATTTATACGCGTGTCTTTTGAAGGTTAGGGCTAACTAAAATTCATACGGATTTAATACTAGTAGCACCATCTATGTATCAGCCTACAAACCTTTCAGCCTACCTGTTAAATGCATGCTTGCCAAGAAGAGAACAATAAAACATTTTTAAAAACAAAATACATAACCTCACAAAACTTTTTTGTATTTTTAAAAAACTTTACATGCTAGTAAATATTATATTTCAGTTGATTAGCCCCTAGTAGGATATCTTGCAACATCCACTACAGTTTTGAAACGGATGAGGCGGGGGGTGGAATTCTTTATTTTATTATTATTATTATTATTATTATTATTTTGTAATTTCTGCTACAGTGGTTTTAGTTCGGTTTTCGCTTAAATATCGTGTTTTCGTACTCTAATCTTTCCAAATTTGTTTTATTTGGTTTATAACTTGTCAAACTCGCGGAAAATTATATAGAGACACCAGTATAAAATAGGTGACAAAATTAAGTCAGAATTTTTTTAGGTAATTAGAAGAATTTATTAAATTTAAAGATGATAGATATGAAATAAAACTGTTGTGAAATCTTGATAATGTTAATCTTCTAAATAACTATATTTCAAAACGAAATTGAATGTTTAGGTAAAAGATTCCAGAATAAATGATTTTCATTTAAGGTTTGGTTTGTCTCGGTATGGTAAATTTCTGCACACTTTGGGCTAATTAGACTAGTACCTATATTTTAACGTGGTTTCCGAACCACTAACAAACACCCATGCCACCGGCCAGGATTCAAACCTGAAGCCTGTTTTACCAAAGAACATACATCAGTTATAAAACTGAATGTCAGGCAACAATCTTCATTATTTTAAAGAATTAAATGAAAGCATTATATGAATATAAGAAATCAATTTAAAAGAAGCTGAAATTTTAAAAATGTTTGACCTCAAGATATCTCTTTAATTATAAAGGAAGTTGATGTAAACTCTTTCAATTGCTACACCAAGAAAAAAAGTGGTAGAACACTGAATTTCAAAGCAGCGAATGTGTTCAGTGATCCTCAAAAGATAAAGAAATGAGTATTAAACTTTCAAATCTACTTGATTCATTCGTTTTCTAATATGATCACCTGAATGAAATAAAGGAGATAAAGAATGAAATAATGAGAATGTTAATGATTTTTTTGGGAAATAACTTATCTTGAGGAATTTACTTGGACATGTTAACTATCAAGATTCTTCGTAGGCGTTTCTCTTTTCAAACATCAACCACAGACATCCTCTACTAGAGACAAGATTGAAGATAATGACGGTTATTGCAACATGTTCACTCCTTGGAAACTGTTTAGAGCAGCACGGTTAACGTGTGGCTTTTTCTTTTGGTATTGCTGGTTTCAGAAATATCTTCGAGAAAAGACCTCACTGCTGGGGAAATGATAAAATTATTATAACGCCAGCAGTAAGTGTACTCGAAATGAAGACCAGAGGGGTCTTTCTACAGTACATGTTACCACACACACTAAAATTCGTCTTGTAATGTTGGTGTGATGTTCCCTCTATTAACGGCTACGCGTCCATACCAATCTTTGGCAATCATTGCAACGGGACACGCACTCACAAATACAAAAAGAATTTAACACTTAAAATGTCTAAAATGATACCAAGCTCTCCATTGCCATCTTGCTCTGCACCATGCTAGCCTTTTTTAATGTATTGTTATGAAGTCAATAGAATACTAGAAATTGAACGTCTATCTTGTAGTCCAATTCATACAAGTGCCTTTTGATTGTTTTGTACAGACATTGCTGGACATCTTGGACTTGGAATGTGTCGTCTAATTTTGTTTACTGTAATAAAGAGATGAGTCAAGCGCCTAATAAGACGTCCTTTTAATGTCTTTGTGCACTTCTTTCGGAGATTCGAATTCGTCATTCAGCAACCACTAGAAAATAAAATGTTCGGCAGTCTTAATTCCGTGGCTAACTCGCGTTTTGACATGCCGAAGCGATAAACCAACGTATCTCAGTTAAAAAGTTCTTTTCTTCTCAATGTGAGACAATTGTTGACAAATACTCGCCAGTGATCATGAAACATCGTAAAAATTCCATAAAATTTTTTTCCTGAATTTTGAAGTTGTAATTTTTTATGCTGTTTACTTTTGATCAGACTTTTATGTCAGTATAACTACTACTACTTTCAGAAATAAGTGGTAGATGCTTGAAATTATTATCATTTGTATGTCTTGGGTAATTCTACAATTATTCAGTCTCGGTGTTGCAATTTCAATACTGAAGGGTTTGCTATTTACCATACAAATCATTAAACGCCGAACCACACCATAGATAAGTTAAATATTTAAGATATGTTACAATATTTATTCTTGATTAAGGTTTAGGAGGTTTTTAGAAGCTATATTCTAGATTTTTAGGGTAGTTACAATTATGTCGAAATATATTGTTTTATAATGCTTTGCCGATCATTCAATGTAATTCTTTATGACTGACTAGTTTCTAAAAACACCTAGCATTGCCCTTATTAGAGTATATGGGTGTCTTGATTCGAGATAGACGTATTGATTGATAGCTAGTTTTCGGATAAATGTAAGAAGATATTTATGGGCAAATTTCAATATTATACTACATTAGGTTATTGGTTTTTCAGCAAAAAAGTCTTTTGTGAATTATCCTTCTTTATATTGAAATTTTAAATATCTATAATATATGTAACAGACACGTTTTGTCCATAAATATAACAATTTCGAACAATCTATCACTTTTAAAATTGCATTATATGATTATAAAAAGTTTGAAATTTGTAAATTGGGATAAAACCTTCTGTTAAGTTCTGCTACGTTATATATAAAGTATAAGAGCATGTGATTAGTCACGTGCTTGATAAAGAAAAAGCAGAATTTCAATTTTTACCATTTCATTATTTTTAAGTCGTACAATTTTCTATGACTTTTCTATTGTTTTGTAGGTAAGCACCCCTTTTTCATAATATAACAATTCAAATATTACAGTTCGTAACGTTTCATACTTATTTTATTAAGGTTTAAACACATACAGACATTTTGACATTATTGAGGCATTTTGGCAGAGTTAGCCTCCATATACCTATATCTTGATGGTTCCTTTTAGGTAAATTATAAGAGAAATGGCCTGCTCCTCAGTAAATGAAGTGAAAGAAAAATAAAATAGGGGGAATAAAATCCACATATAGAGAGAGCTGAATAAAATATTTATTTATTTATTTAGTATGCTCAGAGAGGTGCGCGGACGTTTATTGTTGGAAGGTAGCGTTATGTCATATTCAGGTATGGGCAATTAGACATGATTATTCATACATGGTTGATTGGCTAAGCCATTTAAAAGTAAGTAGAGTTTCTCTGCTGGATTGTTAGCAGTTTGTACTTGGTTGAAAAGATGATCGATATTGTTATTTCCTTCAAATATGTTAATAAATTCTTTGAGAATATAAATTATTTTAAAGATATCATGCGGAATAATTTCATCTAAATTTTGAATTAAAGTAGGAGAGTTGGATGAAGTTTTTGGATTGACTGAATTTTGAATAGCATTATTATTATTTCTGGTGACAATGTTAGCGAAAGAAAATTTTTCGTTGACTTTGTTTGAAGTAAATGTAGTTTTGGTTCCGGTAGAATCTTCATTAGTGGTATTTTTAACTTGTGGATATTTGCTACAACCTTTCCAAGCCGCGGTATGTTCTAGTTCATTGCAGTTGATGCACCTTGGGTGTTCGACTTTTTCCTTAATATGACAATCTTTCGTGAGATGGTCGCTACCACATTTTAAACATCTTGGTGCTGTATGGCAGTTGGCCGAAAAGTGATGAAAGAAGTTACATTGAAAACATTGTGCAGGGCCCGGTTTTCTGCTATACTTTGTCAATTTTGATGGAAAGATATTGTAATTTAGAGATTGAAAAAAATTTGTGCGTTATCATTGGTTCTAGGTAGAACAATTTGCCATACAGAAATAGGGTCTTTTGTTTTTAAATTATGGAATTGCATTATCTTTTCTACAGTAAAGCCTTTTCAGAGAGCTCTTCTTTTATTTCGTCAATGGTAGTTGATTTTGGCAGTCCTTTGATTACTGCCCTATTTGGTCTTTTGCTTTTAGTTGTGATAGTAAAATAGTCGTATTTGTAAGCTTTTAGCATAGTAGTTATATTACGATGATTATCGTCACTATTTGGATATATTTTAATTAGCTCTCGCGACAGGTTTGATTTTAATAGAATCATCATTGATATTGTTATGGATAGTTTTAAGCTGTTCTTTTACGTTATCAATTTGTCTAACCATTATAGGAAGAATTTTATGAATTATTACAGTATTATCATTGACATTTACATTTTCATTAATTTTATCATTATTTTCTAAGATTTGAAATTTGTTATTAATAGCTAAGGAATTATTAGACACTAAGGTAATATTATTTTTGGCAGTATGCTTTTTGTTTGGTTGCACAAAAATCCTCCTGTAAATTAGATCTTTTAGAATTTAAATTATGGAATTTACATTTAGGAACTGAGCAAGAGCCAAAATCTCTTACCTGTATTTTGCATGCCGTATAAATTCATATGTAAATCAAGTATTGTGAGCTGGATGGTCGGTTGGCTGCAGGTAGTATGATTTGATCATAATTAAGTTAAAACCAAAAGTATGATTTTTGTAAAGTGTTACATTTTTATCTTTATTTATAATAAATTTACTTTCATAAATTTATTAAAGTCTAGTAATGTTTGCTTCTTCTTTTCTCTACAATTTGTATTCAACGAAGCTCCTTGGCTACAAGATAGCCCGAGCCTCTATCAGGGAAAAATCTCAGAAGAGGTTCTTTACTCTACACCGCGGCACTCGGCTGAATTTTCCAACAATTTTTAGTAGTGGTGATATTTCATGCGATACACAGGAGATTATAATAAAAGTACCGCTTTCAAAATGCTCTAAAACCAAAACCACTCGTCACAATGAGTTCAAATTTGAACTGAAGATACTTGAGGAAGGGGGAAGATGGTATGGTCATTCGCCAAAAAGTTCCAACGATTTTCCCATTTAATTTGGTATGATCTTGTCAAGGTGTATGGGTTTTCCACTAACAGGTTCATAACTATTGAATGACTTGGAAGTCATTTTTTTTCCGTCAGAAAAACAGAAATAATCAAGCACAGCAGTTGGTTTAATGTGCAACTCATGCCAAATACGTTTTAATTTCGATCCAAAATATCAATGGCCGACGAATTCACTTTCTTTATGCCGCTTACGGCGCCATCTATTTACAAACTTTGGAACTTTGTTGATGCCGTAACGTTTCCTCCTGCTTCAAGTATCTTCAGTTAAAATTTGAATTCATTGTGACGAGTGGTTATTTTTTACAGCGTTTTGGAAGTGGGATTTTAATTATAATCACCCCAGTATATCTGACTAACATGGTTAACAAATAACAGATTAAATCTTTTCATCTTTTTAAAGGTATATTTGGACCGCTACACATAGTTTACAGACGTAACTATTCAAAAATGCTTCAATTATATCTACCATTGCCTTTTTTTATAACAAAGCAATTTATATCTTATTTATATGTTCGGAATATTTCATTTAAATTTTCAGAATCTGTGTTTATATATAATAATGCATCGTCTCAGCAATACTACATTAAATTCCGCTCATTTTTATCACCATCATTTATTAAAAATCTTTATATACATAAGTATAATTTGCATTCTTGCAACAAGTTGGGATATTTTTATTGTGAGTTTGATTTCAGGTAAAGCAGCCGCGTAAAGTGGTTGTCTAATAATTAGGATGATGTGTGTTGGTCCATGTAGTTAAACCTGCCGCTGAATATTTTGCTCGTAATTGCGCTGTCCTATATAAGATACTATGCCCAAAAGAGTAAATAAGACCAATTTTTTTTTTTTCAAAAAACTCTATTTATTCTTCCAAATTAATTTCATCGCCTTCAAAATGATCACCTCCGAACAGAATGTGCGTATGCGAACTTTTCTTCCAATCCAAGTCGTTGGCTGGAAAGGCCTTCGAAGCGCTCGACGATTCACATTGAATCTCTCCAGTAGACTCAAAAGTGGAGTGCCCTTTTAGTTTAGGGTCTTTGAGTTTAGTGGAGGGGTCTTTTGAGTTTAGGCAATAGCCAGAAGTTGGACGGGGAATACGGTGGCTGTGGAACGATATGGGTTTCATTTTTGGCGAAAAAGTCACGAAGAATCGATGCAATGGCGCATTCAGTGCTCGGTACCAATCGAGATTTGACGCGTTTGAGACCCAAAATGGAATTTACCGATTCTTTTGAAATTCCAACATCATCAGCAAGGGTTTCTAATTGTAAATCGAACAGTTTTCAAGCACAAAATCTTTAATTTTTGGACGTGCGCTTCGTCGGTTGAGGTGGAGGGTCGACCAGAGAGCTCTTCGTCTTCAACGAGTTCTCCGCCTTCTTTGAACTGTTTATACCATTTGTAAACATTTCTTTCCGATATAGGAATGTGACCGAATGCCTTCTGCAACATTCTAATTCACTGTTTCAAATGTAATTTGTTTGACCATTCAAGTGAAAACTGTCACAGACTGACCAGATGTCTAAAATGTGGTAAGAACCATGGAAATGGTGAGTGCTCCATTAAAGAAAAATTCTTGAGCCCTTCTGTATAAATTGTCAAGCCAAATGACATGTCGCTTCCTGGACAGGATGTCCAGCATTTCCGAAACAGCAAATTAAAAAAGGATAGTTTCCGTCAACCACAATTAATCTTCCAAGATCATTCAAATCTACTCTTATCAATCCTGTTCGATCATTCTCACAAGCTGTGAGCGGCCACTCTACTAAAAATCGAAACTACTGCTCCTGTCTCCTCTACCTTCACCGTGGAAAACAACAAACAAAACTTGGACATACTGCCACCGTTATCTCTTCTTAAAGAATTGCAAACTATTCTCGCAGTTTTACCAAAGTTATTTGAAATTCTTCCACTCACGCAAAAAACTGAAAACCAATTGGATAAACTTGGATTACTCGTGCAGGCTCTCGCAGCAGTCCCTGCTTCAAATCCTCAATAAATTTTTGACACGCTTTTTAGTCATGAAAATACTGCAATCCAGGAGATTGACTCTTACGTACCCAATAATGATTTAAAACGTCCCAGCAAAATTTTAGTTTAATTTCTATTTTATTTTTTTTTTTTTTTGTTTATGATTGTCAGTTAAAATTTTTTTACTATATTTATAAATATATTCTGGGCAATTTTCATTGTTTCAACTGTATTTACCCTGTCATATCGGAGATGGAGGCCCAAGGGGAGAAATGGCTCCGAAAGGAATACATCAACCAAGGTAAAGGTTAGTCTCTTGGACCGCACTTCAGGTTGTTTATTTCCGTTTATTCTGTTAAGTTCTCAACACTATTTAAAGATCTTTTCTCACCCAGCCAACGATTTCATCATTTCTGTTTTATTTTTTTTCCGAACTCTCTACACAAAGTATGTTAACTTCCTTTTCTGTGCTCTTCCAGTTACTCGTTCATTTCATTTTAATCCTCTCCCATGTATTTTAATTACTTTCATCACTTATTATTAAAATAATTTTTTAAAAACCTCACTCTGTTAAACTTTCTTTTAGTATTTGGGCAAGATTCCTTTCAGTCTTGACCGCTTTCTTTCCCCAGCAATGCTCTTTCATCTTTCCAATGGATAGAAGATAACGGCTGTTGCGCAGCCACTGAGCTTCACCAAAACTCAAATAATCAGGGAAGGGTTCTGTAACACTTGCGTGATTTTTTTCCAAAAAAGCAACTATTTATTTAGTCGTTTAATAACACAGAAACATGATAGATTATGTTGTTAAACCAAGATTTCTTATTTTCTCGTTATTGAGATGAGCATTTCATTTGCAAGTGCACGGAAGCACACAATTACGGAAAATAAAGTGAACGTAGATTTCACGAAAAACCCAAACTAAAAACTATTGTTTAAACCAGATTTCACATTAATTTTGTTCTCAAAGTACTACTATGTAGTAATTATATTTCAGGTGGTATTTTTATAACAAATAATAATTCCAGTAAATACATACAAAATGTCAACTTATAATTTTAGCTTACAAGGGAAAAAAATGTCGCAATTAATAAATATGTGCAATTATACTGTAATGATAATTATACAAGAAAACATGTTTCTTGTAAAATAATAAATTAATTTTCTTTTTAAATTATGATGTTTATGTTTATCGTAATGTTTTCGATGACATTTTTTTTAATGTTTCATTGAATATCGGACAGTTCAAATGTTCTTCCTTTATTTTCGATTGTTTTCTTTTTAACAAATTTTTATTTGTTTTTTATAAAAATGAAAAATTTGTTACACATATATTTGAATAACACTACTAGCAGATAATGGATTAACCATTTAATATTTTTAAAGGTAGATGATCTACCGTTCTACACAATAATGGACGGATAATGAAAATTGCTTCAATAAGATCTGCCATTGCCATATCATACTTATATAACAAAGCAGTTTACATCTTCATTAAATTTTCAAAATATTTCATTTAAAGATTTAGAGACTGTGTTTTTAAATAATGTTGCATCCTCTCAGTACATCAAATTATTGACATAAGAGATGACCAGTTTAATACTTCCTTCCTGCATCAAATTCTACGCATCTTATCACTATTATTTTTCACAAAAATCGAATATATAAAAGTAGTTTGTGTTCTTAGTTGGTGTTGAATTAGAATTGTTAGTTGTCATGGAAAACAGCTACGTAAGTGGCTGTTTAATAATTATGATGTTATATGTTGGTGTCTGGATCTACACCGCACGTTGATATTTTGCTCGACAAAGAACAGGTCTTTATATATGTATATGCATTGAGGCAAAACAATCAGTGTTTCTTATCTTTTTTCCCTGCCACCTGATGACTAACCGGCTAGCGCTTTAGCCGTTGGTTCCGAATGCTTGAGGTTCTAATCCTTGCTGTGGCATGGATGTTTGTGAGAGTTCTGAATTAATCTGTTCCACTTTAAACTGTAGGTCCAGGTCGCTTTAGTCCTAATATGCACAAGATGACCGTAGACGGACAAAAAAAAAACCTATAAGAAGAGAATATATCGAATTTGAATACATTTTCAAATAAATTTTACATCACTAATTTTCTCATGGTACTTTTAAGTAGTGGTAATATTTCATACAGTTTACTTTATAACGTGTAAAGCTCACAGAAATTATATTGGAAAATATTTAGAATTAAAATTCACAATAAAAACTGTGACTGTTAACCAATATGAGCATAAGAAAAACTGTAATGATAATAATATAAGAAATCACGTTTATATATTAATATATATTCGAATACAGATCTTTCAGAGCATCTATATATATATGCAGACAATGATACCAAGATGGGTAGTAGCTGCGATATGTGAGCGAATATAAAGGCTAACTCAGCACACACATATTTCCATAAAACACTTTATACTTTTACTAATGGTAATTATTTACCTCCTCGCGTAAAAATTTTAATGACTCAAAGGAACCGCTCATGTAAAATCTGACAAATTTTCAGAGACCCACAAAGTAAAACAAACTATAAACGCGCTCATGCACTTGTCCATAGAGCTATATTTGAATAAAAACAAACCTCTGGTAACAACCCTCTACAAACCGTTAACAAACAAGATGGTACTTTTTGGAAACTTCCGAAGGTTTTAAAAAAAAATGCACCATTCATACCCTAAAAACTATCAATTTCACAACTACAACTACTATTCAAAGAGCAGAAATTTTGGCAGTCTGCCTTCAGGAGCAGTTTCAGGAAAATATTGTTCATGATCCTCATAATAGTAAAGCTGTCTCTGACTCAATCATTCATTTTAACTCAACAAATTTTACTTCTCAGGTAGCTAATACTAAAGCTTCGACAGTAATCGATATCATCACTGATTTAAAAATTAACAAAACGGCTGTCATAGAGACTATCACAAATAAAATGCTTCAAAATCTCCCGTTAAAGTTCTATTCAAAATTTGCCAAATTCCTGACGCAATCATTTTTCATTCATATTTCCCCACTTGCTGGAAAAGAGCCAGAGTGTTGCCTATTTACAAAAAAGGAAAAGACCTTACTTCCTTTCCAGTTACAGGCCAATCTCTCTACTTTCCTCACTCAGCAAAATCATTGAAAGAATTATCTTAAACTACCTCAAAATAGAAACTAGTCAGAAAAATATATTCATCCCTCAGCAATTTGGCTTTACTGAGAAGATATCCACAACCCACCAGTTACTCAATATAACTGAAACTGTTGCCGAAGATTTTTCCTGGAAGTTAGACACTGCTGTTGTTTTTCTCGGCGTAGCTAAAGCATTTGATAGAGTTTGGATGAATGGATTAATTCACAAATTAATTATTTTCAATTTCTCTCCCATTTTGATTAAAATCATTCAAAATTATCTCTCTTATAGAACTTTTTGTGGTTTCTATAGGCAATACTGATTCTTCTGTTAAAAATATTCAGGCTGGTGTTCCTCAAGGTTCTATCCTTGGCCCTTTTCTATACAATCTTCAAATCAATGACATCCCGCAAATATATAATGTAAAAATTAGCCTTTTCGCAGATGACACTGCTTTACTCACCCAAGGTCGCAAGCATCAGATTGTCAGCGAAAATCTTCAAAATTACATTAATCAACTTGAATAATGGATCATTAAATGGAAAATCCAGTTAAATATTGAAAACACTGAAGCAGTACTGTTTACTCGTAAAAGGGGTTTTAATACTTCCACCATAAAAATTTATAATGAACCTATCATTTGGGCTGGGCAGGTTAAATATTTGGGTGTTATTCTCGATCGCAAATTAACTTATGCTCCTCATATTAACTACCTCAGGGATGAATTTAATACTTTGCATTCTCATTTTGTACCACACTAATCTGTAGAAATTCTGCTATGTCTCTGGAAAATAAAAAACTCATATATCTTGCTTACTTGCGTCCAATAATTGCATATGCGAGTCCTGTTTGGGGATCCACGGCTCGGTTAAATTTTCAGGTCATCAAAGGTTAGAAAATAAAACTATTCGAATGATCAAAAATCCGCGCTGGTTCTTCAGAAACGAGAATATCAGACATGCACTTTCAATTCCTAGTGTTAGACAATTTGTACACAAAATCGCGAAAAATTTCTATAATTCATTCCTAATATAAACAACTTGTTCTGAAATGATCTTGATAATTACGAGTACGGAATTTCTCTTTTTTTAAAAACCGCAAACGGCCTCGCGCAGTTCGGAACATTATTCAATAGTATTGATATCCACCTTTCTGGATCACCACGCAGCTGCTCCAATGATTTGCTCTTCTTCCCACTGGTTCGCTCACTTTGCAACTTACCTTGAACGATTCGTAGATTTTCGCCGTCATTACCATTTCACTCTCTTAACAAACTGGAACTTTTTGTTATTTTTAACTCGTACTCCTTTTGAATTAGATTAACCTATTGAAAGTATTTTTTTTTTATTATTTAAGTTCTCCTTGAATCTTACGTTCACCTTGTAATTCTTAAAATTATTCTTTTCACTTTATTATTTTAATTATTAAATACTTTATTGAAAAGAAGAAAAAAATTATTTTCTCTCTATATTATTATCTCTAATTTAATTGTTTATTGTTAATGCAATGGGTTTAAAGCTGAAGTAACTTCCTCCATATGCAAAAAGAAGGAGCTAACGGTTACCGAGTAACGAAGGAGCTCCGTCAACCTACAAATCGTCAACCCATTAATTACCCCATCCCCCAATTTAAAAATGCTGTAAAAAGAGTGTGAACTAAAGGCAGGAATGAAAAAAGAACCACTCGACGACGATGACGATTTGTAGGTTGACGGAGCTCCTTGCTCGGAGACACAGATTGCTGTTTTTCTGAAGAATCATAAGTAATTTCAAGTTCATAGTTTGCATATGTTTTTTTCTTACAGACTGAGATTCTAAGAAAGTTGTCGTTTTGCAATATAGTAATTTCAGCGAGTTTTTATTAAACCTAATTAATATTACGACAACTTAAATTACCATGAGAATATTAGTTATGCAAGATTTACTTTGAAAAAAATAGGGGGATGTTTGAAAAAGGTGAGGAAAACTCATTTTAGGTTCTTCTTCTTCGCCTATCCCCAAAGTCCCAGCGGAGCTAAGACTAGGTCCATGAATCCAAATACCCGATGAAAGTCCAAGACCATCAACGGACTATCAAGGGAGATCCTGACATCTGGAGCCCCAGGCACTCCAAGATGTGAGATGGTAAAGCCTACTGAGAGGTGCACTTGGTGCAAAGTGTCGAAAGCTTTCAAATCATCTGAGAAAGTCATAGTTCTGGTGTCCACTGTGCATACGGGTGATTGCAGTTTGTTCCTCCCTATCACAATTAACTACCAAAGTACCCGCGAGGTCGATGGTCCTGATACCACTGGCGCACTGGGGAATAGACCAAATAGTTTTCCATCCATACAT